>JAOEGS010012853.1:11926-29298 GCA_025447755.1 Corythornis vintsioides | reverse complement strand
TCTCCAGAGCAGGAGACTCCACAACCTCCCTGGGCAGCCCCTGCCAGCCTCTGGCACCCTCACTGGCAACAAGTTTTTCCTTGTGTTTCCCCTCAACCTCTTGTGCTCCAACTGACTCCCATCGGCCTGCTTGGCCGCAACGGGTCCCTTCCCACCCAAACCAGCCTGCGATTCACATCACCATAGAAGCAGAGAGGCTGCTGCCGGAGCGGGTGCTCTGCAGCCATCAGCACCGCGGACAGCACCGCGGGGACGAGGCCGCCACCGCCCCGGGCCCCGCCTCGCCCGCCCCGGGCCCCGCAGCGCAGATCCCAAGGGCGCGGGGATGGCCTGAGGGATCTGAAGGCGGGGAAAAGGAGCCGAAAACGGGCGCTCTTCGCATTTTATGGAGTCATTCCACGCCTCCCCCCGACGTTAATCCGAAGATGAGTGGTTAGAGCACCGCAGGAAGATTAATTCTATGTCAACAGGCACCAGAAATCGAGATGGTTCTCAAAGAGTTAAGGACAATTTAGATACAGACTCAATTTTTCAGTACATTTTTTTTCAATGGCAACTAAAATGGGAGGGGTTTGTGGGGTTTTTTTTGAGTCTTGCCAGGCACTCACCAACCATGAACTATAACAAACTGTGGCACAGTTGTGACAACAGCATTAACTGCCTGGGATCTTCTTTTTGTGGCTGTTTGCACTTAGAAACATATTTTACCAGCACTTCAGGCAAAACAAATTATTCGAGGTGTTAAAAAATCCACAGCTTTGCAAACATTTCACCTCATTTCTCACCATTTTCAAGAAAGCTGTTTAAAAATCCACCCGCTTACAATGAAAATCCAACTGCCTATTACCTTCTAATAAAAAAATAGACCTAAAAAAAAAAATAAAATAAGGCTGATCTCTATTGTCTGAAAGCACTCAAAGGCAATAAGATGGTCACAAGACTTGATCTGACTGTTCTGCCCCTTTACAAACCCAATAAAGCTTGCTTTTTATGACTGATTGCTGTGCTGTATTAATCCCCCAGCATGTAAAACAAGCCTATTGGAGATGAGGGCTCCACTGGGGGAGGACAGGGAAGCTGTTGTGTTCTGAGAATTAATCCAGCTAGGAAAATCAAAAGCCAGCCCCTCACAATACAGTAATCAGCATGTTCTCCACTGGGTGAGCCCCACATTTCCCCTTTAGAGAGCACCACTGCTCCCTTAGATACTGAAACACACAAACCCCTTTTATTAATCTCTGTTTGTTATCATTCATCTGATATTTATGGGTTAGTTCTGTCCCATCGTGGATGGGGTTGGTGGGTATGCAACCATCGTGCTAAAAGAAAGGACAAAAACAAGAACAACCAACCCTGCCTATTCCCAACTGCTTAAAAGGAAAAAGGGACTCCCACTGCTTTTACCACAACCAAAGTGCTTTCTGGATCTGCTCTGTGAACAGGATTTTAACTCTTTATTACCCTAAATAAAAAGAAATTCTTTGCATTTTTTCCTTCGAGAGAAAATTCATTTTCTCTTCAGGATAATTAGTTATTTGTTTTTTGTTTGGTTTGTTTGTTGGTTTTGTTCCTTAGGGTTTGTTTTTTCTTTTTTTTTTTCTCTCTCTCATCTAACATGAATTTCTTAAGCAGTGCTGCTAAAATAAAAATGTTTGAAAGTTTATAGTTTGTCAATTAAAAATTTAAATCAATAAAAAATAAAATCACCTTCTTTCTAGGTGCTGTTATTTGATGCTCCTTTGTTAGCAGAAGTTTAATTCTTGTTTATAAAAGTTGAATTATACAGCCTTCCAAACAGGAAAAGAAAAAAAGTAATCTCCCAATCCTCCCACTTTTTTTTCCTTTAACAGTAGATATTTTTTTTCTTTTTTTCTCTTCTTCCCCCTCCTCCATTTAGGTGCTAGAATATGAGTTTTCTGTTGTGTCATGGAGTTAAAGATGAAAACTAACAAACAAAACCAGCTGCAAATCTTACATGACACGGTAATTAAAATGCTAAATGACCTCTGGGCTAAATACAAGAACGAAGGTTTATGGGAATCACTGAGAACCCATGATCCAACAGACCATGTCCTCAAGAAGAACCAAAAGCAGACACCCTTTGCCATCATTCAGCCAGCAGAAGGCACCTATGTGGACAAGAAATGACTTTATAAACCAGCACTTAAACACAACAGTTTGCAGTGAAATGTTCCTGTCAAATTCCTTTTGAAAAGTATATAAAGCACTACTGTGAAATAAAGCACTTGGCTTACATTCTTATTTACTCTTTGCTGAAACAAAGAACACTTCTCTTCCCCATTTCTTTTTAAAGTAAGAAGTCACTAAAAGCAGCAGCAGGTCACTGGTGCCATTATCCATTGATATATTTCATCTAATAAACAGCTAAAGACAGTGGGTTTATGTCATTGCCTTTAGTGATTAGAATCCTGTGGGTCAATTCCAGAGTCCTACCTGTACCCACCCTGAAATCTCACAGTTAACCTGAAAAGATCTCTTAGTAGCCTGGCTGAACTTACCATAGTTTTTTAGTTTTAAATCCAAAACACAGATAAAAAGAGAAACAGCTGATGGACATGGCTGAATATCTGTTGGATCCACATGTTTTAGGACACAAACTTGCTTTCCATGGAAGAATGGGGATAAATGATGATGCCAACATGAACAATTTCAGTGTTACCTCATGAAGGTAACCAAGTGACAGCAAAGAGAAACAAGTACTACTAATAGTAAGCTGCAATTCCCATTTGGCTTACTCACAGAGTACTTCTCTTGGCTGCTGGGGTAAAGCTATGGCACACACAGGGTTAACTGTGCCCCCCACTCCCACCCCCCCTTCTCCCCCCATCTCATTCATGCCACATTCCACAGTGGCAGGGTCCAACAACAATATAGGAGGGTACCCAAAATGAAGAGGCAGGGCCTTCCATTCTTCTGCCTCTCTTGAATTAATTAACTGGAAATGAGTTTTGTCAATGTTTTGGAAAGGCAGAGGGGTGAAAAGAAACTGCTAGAATTAATCACAGTGAGAAACTACCTCTTCAGCAGTCTGCCAGAGTTCAGAAAACCCATGAGAAGTGCAGAATAAAAGGAAAGTGGGCTGACTTACCATCCAAAGGAACAAATAAAATTCAAACACCCAAGTCTCCAAAACAGAGACATGCCCCAGTGCAAAGGAATGTAGCATCTGTTGCCACAACAGCTTCAGCTTTGTTTTTAATATACTTGTCATGGAGACTGAAAGGTAACAAGGTAGAAAAGACAATTTACTCATAATTTCAATACACAGAAGGCACGTTGTGTTTAATTCCCTAAACATTGACATGCATCCAATGTTCCCCTGATCCTTACATAAGTAGAGATATTTAAGGACCATGACTGAAAACAAGTAACTTTCATTTGTTTAGCCCTGACTCAGCACAGATCTTTTAAACAGAGAAGGCAGAGTGCAAAGCAGTTATTTCTTTGTGGAGTTTTTAATGGCAGTTATCTCCAGGTTCAGTGATGGAAACTAACAGCTCAGTACTGCACACACTCTGTACTAAAGAAACCTGCTAAACATTCAACCAGCTGAAAAAAAAAGCCCTTTTCCACAGATTAATTTACCTGGGTTTTAGAAAACATGTGGGTGTCCTTTTCTTACCAAAAGTGAGGCAGAAGAGCAGTTTTTCTGAGCATGAACATACCTTCCAGCAGAGTGGAACTAAACCCAAAGAAATCTTGGTTGCCTGCACAGGGGAAAATATTTTAAAGAGAAATCCTCTTTTAACAACTGAACTGTTCTACATTTTTTTGTTCACAAGGGTCTTTTCTTGACAGATCTCAGAATTAACTTGTCATCTTGTTTCTCTATCTCTAAGCCCATGCTCTCAAGGGCAGAGTTGTCTGCCAGCCCCTTGTCCTCCAGCTGAGCAATGAGCTCTTGGTTTCTCCTGTTGTGCTGGGTGAGGTTTCGGATGGCATATACTGCCCACTGGTTCACAACTGGTGGACAAAAAGTTAAGGATCAATTAATTATGTAAAGATTAAACAGTGTTTAAATGCACTCATCCATTCCCCTCCCTCTGCCACCCCAGAAGAAAAAGAGAAATGCATCTTGTCCAAGTTAACAATTGAAATAGCAGGAGTAATGTGGGAGACAGAAGTATTGACTTCTAATGTTATCTGAACTTGGTGCTTGACAAGCTTGCCAACAGGACAGACACCAAGATCACCATCAGGTAGCTCCTGCTCATGTGTAAATGTCACAAGCTGCAACTCATTTACCTTCTAAGCTGGTCCCTTGAGGCCAGGACTGAGGCACATCAGGGCCATAGATAAAGGACTTGAATTCCCAGGATGATCAGTCAGGCATCTTCCAAGTGAACTCCATGCAGTGTCAAATGTTAGTCCCAATCCTGCAGCTGAGAAGCTACTTGATGTTGGAATCTTCCCCAAGTTCCTCACAGGGGAGGCAAGCCATGCTGAATCCCACTGAAGTGGTTTGCCTGCAGGGCACCAATTATTTACTACATGTAGCTTCACATCCAGTAGAAGAACATGCATAATTTTCTCATCTCCTTGACATCTTTTGGGTTGGACAGTGTCTAAGCACAGAGAGAAGATGGTGTTCTCAGGGGCATTGATTGGGGGGTTGACAACTCAGTTGGGGAAGGTGGGAACTTCAGCCAGAAGAGTAACTGGAACTGGATTTTCTCACACAATCCACTGCAACAGCATTTGGAAAGCCCAGTACCTACCCTGTGGATGTTCAACTAGTAGCAGCCTGGCCATTTGCTCTCTGCTGCTTGCACTGGTTTTTGTGGGTCCCTTGCTGCCACCTCCAACTACCCTTTCAAGCTTCCACACTTTGAAGCCAAAAATCACACCACCCCACTCATGCTGGGTGCACTGGCCACTGTGGATGTTCTGCAGCCATGGTGTTCTAGAGCAGCATTGTTCATGTCTGACCTGGTCCTGCTCCTTTGAAGAGAGAGGAGGGAATGTCTCACAGCAAAGCCTGAGCATGAATCCCCATCTGCAGTTCCAATGGAGAGGATACATTTCAAAATAGTCAAGTATGGAAGGCAATGAATGCAGATGAGCAAAGGCTGATCCCCAGCAGGGCTTGCTGAGGTCTGATTTAGGGCATTTCAGGAGTGCCATCATGAAATACAATATGCTGTGAGAAACATGTTGGCACTTTCCCTGCCTCTGCTCCTGGGATGAGGAGCAGACTTTTCTTGTGTTCCTAAAATACAGCACTTGCATAAAATAATACCTCCTTAAAACACAGAAGAATGACATTTCTCAGTTGTGCAAAGTACCAAACAGAGAAAAAAAATACTCTTTTTTCTTTTTTTTTCTTCCTGTATAAGCCTTGGGAATAATTCCATTACCATCATCTTTCTGTCCTTCAACACAAAACCACTGCTAAACCTCCCAGCAAATGATGTTTTCCTATTATCATATCCATTCATGCTTACATAATATCAAAGACATCCCCATTATCTTACAGGCTCTACCATCATGATGGCATTTATCATTATTGACTACTGTAGCTGAAGCTGCAAAATGGTTTCAATAACGTTTTCACTCATTCAAAAAACTCTTTTCTGTATGGGGGTTTTCTATTGTAAATTCAGCCATGAATATGCATGACTTCCCTTGTTCACATGCTGTGTGAGGCTAAGACCTTTGGATGGCTGTGTGTAGACCTAGACAGACTTAAGTGTCAGCAGAGATTAAAGCTAGTCCCCAGCTAATATTCACATTACCCTCTTGCTCCTCTCCAAAGATAGAGACACAGAGAGAAAATTAAACATATTCTAGAGTCTCTAATCCTACCAACATTTTAAGCACTTTATTGTATGGTCAGCTTTAGAAAGAGAGCTTCTAAAGTTTCCATAGTTACTACAAATAAGAGCATGAGCCTATTTGTTGTGAAACTGCATAAAAGAAATGCAGCAAGCACAGCAGATCTGACTGTGTAGACTTAGTCTGTTTTTTCCAGCAGGAGATAACTCACTTTCAAATTAATTAATATTATGGACAAGTGAAGATTACAATATCTCTGTCACAGTGCAGAGGGCATATGAAAGTAAGGAAAAAAATATTTTTCTGTTGCAGGAGCTTCATTACTAGACAACCTGTGTTTAGGGAATGAAAATAAACATTTATATGTGTTATAGCAACTCTTTTTCAAAATCCATCAGTGCTGTATGCTATGGGATTCTTTTTGATTATTTAAAGATTAACTACATTTTAATCCAATACAGGAAGATATACAAAACCTTTTCATGAGAGACAACCCACATGGGTTGGTCAAAGAGGCTGTTTATGCAACAGTTAAAACCACCCAAATTCTCCAAGAGCTTTTCTGTAACACATCTACAGGGCTAGAAATCAGAGAGAATGAAAATACAATTCTTGGGAACTGAATTTAGTTCTGGTCTTCAACAAGTAATCCAATCACCACTGAAACTGCTGTAGCCAGGGATGAAATACTCAAGTGTTACCAGAATCACTTCCACTTACAGAGCTGCCTGGCCCACACTGAAATGACAAACTGCTTTCCCTTCAAGTCTTTCAGCCCATTTAAGTACTTTTGTTTCACAGCAACCTGGAGATAATTCTTGTCACCATTGAAAGAAGTCTCTAGACTGCAGCTGTCTGGAGTTTGGATCAATGTGCTGGGCTTGACCACACACTGTAGCAGACAGTCAGGACTTTGGTCAAACTCATGGGCAACCAAATTGCTTACAAAGCTCAACAGGTTTCTTCCTGGTGGGAGGTTCTAGTAGTTTTATGAAGTCCTAGAAGCTAGAAAACAGTAGCAATTCCTTATGTCTTTACCTTTTGTAGATTAACCTGTGCTTAAAACATTACAAAAAAAACCCCAAAAACAAAAAATGAAAGTTTTAATCTTAATTTACTCATTTTAAATAAGCTAATTTGTATTTTTAGAATTAATGCTTTGAAGTCTATTTATATCTGACACAAAACTATCAACATTGGAAAACTTCAGGAACTCAGCCTATATAAACAAAATATTCTGCCTAGAAGTTCAAATAAAGAGGGCTAAAATACAACACATTCTGCTTTAAAGGCTAGGAAATGGACACAGCAAAACTCACCTATCCTAGAAGCCTCCAAGATGGAGAAGCACCACTGGATGCTGGCAGAGGTTTTTATTCCTAATCACACTTGTCAGCTGGAAGATTTGGAACACCAGGAACCTAAAGCAGGGATGTATTTCTGCTAGAGGGGAACTCTCCTGTAGCCCAAGGCATCAGGAGCTTTGGACCATCCACTGCCAAACAAGCTCCAGTCTGCACCACTACGTGGCAGCAGAGCCTCACTGGAAATGAGATGCTTGCCCATTCCAGCTCCTTACTGGGATGGGAAGACCCGGGTGGGCTGCTGCTGCTGCTTCCAGCAAGTCCTCTCCACACCAACCTGCTTCCACAAAATACTGTGGTGAAGACAGAAAACCTCTTCCCCCAAACCTAACCTGAAGGCTGTAGCTCAAATTCCACTGCAGAAGTTGCTTTGCCAGAGAAAGATCTTCCTGGAAAGGTCACCTCTAAGTTTTTGTGGCCAACAAATAAACATTTAAGATCTAAATGGATGATTATATCTCCATATATATGCCCAACACTTCTGCAGAGAATACACATGACCCAAGTCAACCACCCTTGAAATTAAGCCTGTCAATTGTTTCATGTAGAAGACATTTTCATGATTTTTTTTCTGAGAGACATCCAGTCTTGACCAGAAAATTTCACTTTGCCCCTAAATAAACTGTTGCAATGAGTAAATACCTTATTAATTAGTCTGTGGTTTCATTCTGGCTTAGATTTGTTTAGAATTGTTTCCAAACACTGATTTGCACCATGAGGGTGGTGAGACAATTTCTGCCCAGATTTGCTCTGTGTGGTATTTATTTCAATCTCTGGCTGACTGCAGACACACCACACTTACCTGCTGCTCCCACAAGGAGAGCCCAAGCTCTCCAGGTCCTTCAGAAACACCTTTTCAGCACTGTCCAATTCTGATACCCAGCTAAATGGTATCCAATGTTATAATGCCCACTGTTCCTTGTCCTGTTGCTGGGCACTGCAGAGAAGTTCTGTTGGACTCTCTCCAGTAGATCTGTCTTCAATTGGGGAGCCCAAAACTAATATATATATATATACAGATTATTATTAGTCTAATGCCCACCAGATAAACATTTAATCTATGTGCCTCCAATCATGCTCTGTGGGATTTAAAAGCACAGTGCCAGCACACCTTAGGACACTGTGAAATTAAACACAACATTTTAGTCAAGTACTCCAGAGCTACAAAAGCCATAGTGCATGTTTAGCTATGTCAGGCTATTTTTATTACAATGTCTGTTATGCCAAAACTTACAGAACTTGAAAAAAAAAAAAAAATTAAGCCATAACCTCTAGTTTATTTATTTTTTTTCCTATACTCAGGCTTGTAATAGTAGCTTAAAACCATGAATATGACACATTCAATTTTGCTACTTCAGCTGCCAATTTGTTTTTAAATTATGACTTACATTTTTAATAGAAACCCATAATTTATGAGTAACTATAAATCATCTGGTTTTAAAACAGAAAGAATCACACTCTTGATCAATCTCAAGCCAATGCTCCACAGTTACAATATTCTGTTCTTCCAGTCCCTTCTATTACACTAATCCTATTTGAAGAATTCATGGCAACTGAATCTGCTGGTTGTCTGTAAGAGGTACCATAGAGTTATCAGGTCATTATAATAAAAAGCTTCCATTTTCTGAAGCCTATCTGTTAAAAATGCTTTAGCTTATCTTCTTTTCCCAGGTACAGAAATAAATGCAGAATTCCATTAAGCTGAAACTTGGGTATCAACTGACTATTAAAATGTACTGCAAACATTGAGATGTAAAGCACAAGGAGATGGTAACTGTACTCACAAATTAAATATCAGGCAGATTAATTTTAAATTTCCTTGGATATGTAAAGAAAAAAGCTCCACCTACACCTAAATATATTAATGTGCATTTAGATGCACACATAGAGAAAGAAAAAGCTTTTTTAAGATGCTTTAAAATGGAAATTACAGCAGGCAAAGAAAACTTCCAAAAATTTGGCACTAGAGTTAAAAGCCCAGCCTAGTTCACACCTGAGGTGTGGTCAAGCCAATTATAATTTATCAGCCTGAGGCAGATGACAAGATAAACTGACTCACAATTGGGATAGAAGCACTTTTATCCTCTTATGTATATAGGTTAAAAAAGGATCTGTATGCCAATTGATCTTTCTTCACTGTACTTCAGAGTTTAATTGATTCAGGGTCTCTGATTAACTTATGTGACAAAACTCCTGCCCCTGCTGCTTTTGGTAATTTCAACCAACAAATAATCACAACCATGAAGGGAAATGAAGCTCCAGTTTCAGTCTCAGAGACACCAGATGATGTCCAGTATGCATCCAAAAATAACAACAGTTAAAGAAATGGGTGTTTTGAAAGATGCAACCAAATTTTAACCAGCCAAGGTTGTTTTATTCACACCCCCTCCATGTTTTTTAAAATAGACATTAGCCACCATTATATCTTCAGGGAATGTTTGCATCTCCTTGAAGAAATCACAGCACAGCAAGAGACAAAATTCAACAAGGTCAGTGGAATGGACTGCAAATATCTACTCAGTGAGAAAGGTTAGATTTTGGAGACCAGTTCAGAAGTAAAGATGGGGAAGTGAAGGAAAATGACTGAAGGATCATCTGAGTATTCTTTGGAGGCCTGCAAGAAATGATGTCAAGAAGACAGACAGAAACATGATAAGGTGGTTGTAGAAGGCATTCCATTCTCCACTCTATTTCTGAACCACTCCTTGCTTTATTGAAAAAAGCACAAACCTTTGGGGCTCAGATTTCTAGTGTTCTGCCTCAGCCCAGAAGGGAATTTTCCCAAAGAAAGTCTATAGAAAAAAAATCAACCAAGCTGCTTAAGCTATAAAAGCAGGGAAATATTTTCTCAAGTTTGGAGTTTGTTGTTTGTTTGTTTTGTTTCTTTGCTTGGCTTTTGGTTTTGGTGGGTATTTTGTGCTCCTGGTAACTAAAGATCCACTTTCTTTCAAGAATTCAAGCCTGTCATGGATTTAAATCCACCAAAAGGATTAGGACAGAGGACAACTATGACAATATTTGGTTTAGAAATAGAGTTATTAACTTTAATTCCTCACTTCTACATGCATGAGTTGGTGCTGACAGAGATTACTCTTCTCAGGGGATTAGAAATATTATCATGTACCATTTGAAAGAGCCTCCTTGCATTCTATAGCCCTCTGTTAAGCTTCCTCCAGCTCCAACAGGGACCCTGGACATCACAGAGTTTCTTAATGATGGTAGTTGTCACTTACTGCAGCTTGGTAGAAGGGAGATAATGAAGAACAGGCTTGATATTAACATCTCTGCAAATCCACTTGAGTGTTTTATATGGTCTAAAGAAGATGAACACTGCCCCCCATGAACTCTGCATTTCAGTCTTAGAAGGATCCTGCAGATGCACTGCACAACCTGCATCCTGAAAGGATGGTATCAGCAACCTGGAATCAGTCCAGTAGGAATTATTTCATTAAATGTTGCAACAACAACAAAATTAATTCAGGTCTTTTCCAACCTGAATGATTCTATGATTCTCTGGAGAGGTTAAGAATTCTCTGATAGTACCAGAAACAGGCACTGGTGGGCAGATGACCTTCCCAACTGAAACCAAAAGCAAAATTCCAGTTGTTTTTGTGTTTTTTTCCCTTTCACCATGAGAAATAACAGAAAGGTTAAAGCCTCCTGGGAATCACTTCAGTAACTGGCACAGTCCTGCAGCCAAAAACCAACCCATTACCACACAGTATGAAGGGATTCCACTGTGGGCCACACAGAGCCCTGGGCTCCATCAGTTAGCTCATAAATAGAGAGAGCTAGGAGGAATTCACAGCAACTTGCAAGAAAAGGATAGAATTGGGTCTATGGAATAAGGTGAAAGAAACAAGCCCCTCTCAGACTGCTCTTCTCAATGAATAACCACACTTGTACCTGTTCCATCTTCTAGTCTGACCAGCTCAGCTGAATGCAGTTGTAAGATACAGAGAAGAGGCTTGTGCATATGCCACTAACCAGAAGTCCTCCACCACCATATCCCCTGAAATGACATGATTTTCTGCATGCTTATGAAAAAACAGCATCTAAAAGGTCACCTCAAACTACTGAAAATGCATTGGCAGTGTCTAAAAGCAGCTCTGCAAAGGCAGGGGACCATTACATTATGCTCCATTTTCTTGCCAACATCCATGAGATAGCCACACTTACATGAAAATGCTCAACTTGTATGATAGTTTCCTCTAAAAAGACAACTCAGGCTCCTATTTTTGCTTTCCACTGGCTCCTGTTCAGCTGGGAGGCTTTTTTACAGCATGTGGCCTGGTTTAGGTTGCACTCTGTAACTTAGAAAGAAAATGTCTGTCAGCTCCCCCCCAAAAGTCTCTGTTGGCATCTCACAAAAACAAACTGCCATTGTTGTAGACCATAGCAACTTGATTTCTTCTAGCTTTAGCCAGAAGTTTTCATGAACCACAATTATACTTGCTGCTGCCATGAAGTCAAAAGTATTTTCAATCTACCTCTCAGATGACTTTCAGACTGGGTAGAATAGGAGAGGCTCAGGGAAGGAGAATCTATGGATGCCTGATTAGGGATAAATACAACATGGACACTTTGATAAGGTCATTCCTATTAAATGCAGACATTTACAAAATCATTTTATCAAGAGACCTACTCTGAGAATCTCTAAAGGGTAAGGTTGGCAGGGACCCTGAAAAAAACCAAGAGTATTCCATCTTTGAAACTCAATTTCACTCCTGATTGTCAAGTTTTACCACTGACAGCTGTTGCACTGCAGTACTTGGGAGTATGTTGAGGGTTTTTTTTCCTGAAATAGTAATAAATATTTCTAATGACCACCATTAAAATAAACAAAAACAACCCACATCTTCATGTGTTACTCATGAGTGTAACTTTTAAAGTAGTGAAAAACCAATTTAGTTAAGATAAACTGAAAAGCATGCATTAATAAACAGGTTAGTTGATTTAAAGTCCTTCATAAGCACATTTTTGGTATGATTAGGGTCAGTTTTGTTCAGAATGGGCTCTCCTCCCTCCTTATGTCTGCCTTCAGCAAGCTGAATCTGTGAGAGGTCAGAAATGATGTTGGAAGGAGCAGCTCTTACTAAGATCTTAATTAGATCATCTTAGGATGAGGTAAAAGACAAGAAGAAAACCAGTGGCCCTTGTCTGATGCAGAGCTCTGTCAGACACAAGATGGTGGCTCAGAGAAAGATATTTTAATGTAGAAGATCTTTTCAACTCAAATAACCTGAAAAGCAGGCTCAGAAGTAATTTTTTTACTAGCATTTTCCAGATACACATCTCTAACCCACTCTGCTCTTCTGTGGCAGGTTTATTTCTTTTTAAACACAGGTTATCACAGTAAAGCACAATTCTCCAAGCTTTGCAGAAGCAGAAGAAGGAAATTCATTTTCAAAATGCAGAATTTCTCTCAGGACAGAACCTCTCCTTAACCTACAGGCAAAGAGTCCACCTGCATTTTGAACCATCATGTATTTTGAATACAGAGGGACAGCTGTGATTAGGCTACAGCCACTCCAAGAGGAAAGATGGAAAGGGTACAAAATAATTTAGTGACATTCAACCTGCTCTGCAGTTTACCTCTTTGGACCTCAAGGTCTATAATGAGCTCCACCTCCCCAGCCTCAGATTGTTTATCTTTTCCCCTGTGCTAAAGGGCTAATAGCTAACAGTTGAAAACCTGGCATCTTTCAGCACTGAACTTACTTCAGTAGCTGAAAACTTAAAATACCAATTCAATTAACTGCAAAGAAGTACAGTACATTTGTTCTTACTTGTCCATAATCATCTTCATTAATGAGAGTGGGTTGTCCTGCTTGCTTTTAGCCATGAAATATCCTGAAGGAAAAAATACTAGTTGTTAGTAGAAAAAGCTCTAAGTCTGAGATGTAATTGGACAAGATAACAGTTCTCCCAAACTCAGCACTGAAAGATTAATTCAGATTTAAAAGTTAAAGCAATGCAAACATGTCTGCTGAACTGCAGCTAGCAAGTGATGATCCTCCTGATATTTCTGTGCACACTGCAGAACTGGTCAGGATCTCCAAGAATGCAATTTTAAGGTAATGACAGGTTTACAAAGGGATTATTTTAGGATAAGAGCAGACCCATTTCCTCCTTCAGTATGCTTCCATATGCTACAAATGAAAAGATTTATCAAAGGATTTCTCCTCTCTAAGGTAATAAAGAGCTCTTTTAACATCTAACATGTCAGTCCAGCTTCTGCTGATGAATTGCATACTTCAGGGATTTTTTTTCTTTCTTTCCATCCAGAAAAAAAAACCAACAAACCTATATCTTTTACTGAAAGTTGCATTTTTCTTTAGAAAATCTTGTGTAATTTGGAGGTTCAGTGCCTCCAAAACAGGTAAAGGATCAAACAAAAATGTGCATCTACAAAAAATTTACTAGGAAAGTTCCTATATAAAAAGAATCTGGATGAAACTTTTTCCAGAGAACTTTACCCAAGGAAAAAACCAAGTAAAGCAGCCTGAAACCACAAAAGCAGGCACAAGAACCAAGGAGAAGTTTTTGAACACGACTTGCAAAAGGAACAAGAGCTGAAGAGCTCCACTGAGCTGTCCCCTGCAGATTTCTACACCTCAGCAAACTGCAGCACCCACCACAGCACAGGAAGGACATGGACATGGTGGAGTGGATCCAGAGGAGGCCATGGAGGTGATCAGGAACATGTTCAGAGGCTGGAACAGCTCTTCAGGACAGGCTGAGGGAGCTGGGGTTGTTCAGCCTGGAGAAGAGAAGGCTCCAGGGAGACCTTAGAGCCCCTGCCAGTGCCTGCAGGGAGCTGCTCCAAAGCCTGGAGAGGGGCTGTTTCCAAAGGCCTGGAGTGAAAGGACAGCCATAAAACATCAGCCTCTATCAAAAGGTATAAGGAGTTCCACACAGCTCAAAATGCAGTAGAGGCTCCCATGGTATTTTCTTTTCATTCCATTCAAGATAGTAAATTACAACTCCACCCTCTGAAGGCCTCAAGAGCTAAAATGAAGGATTAATTCTAGAAAGGAATTCTAAATGTTCATCACATGCTGTGCTTTCCAGCAAAGGAAGAGATACTTGGGATCAAAATGACTTTACTAGGCTTTCTCAGGGCTGTTTTTCCACTTGCCCTTCCCACCACATCCAGCAGCCAGTGCCCCTTCCCAGGTCAGACCCTTGGGAAGAGCCACCCTGCCAGCTCTCCAACTACAGGAGCAGTGAGGAATGGGAAAACCTTGCACATTAAGCAGTGAAGTGGGTAATTCAGAGTTAGCACTCCTTGCTCCTCCAAATTCTGCTGTGTTCTCTAGCACACAAAGACTTTGTGTCACAACTTTTTTTTTGCTTTTATGTTACTAGTTAAAAGGTGAACTTTTGCAGACAGATTGATTTTAAAAACCTGATTCATGTGTTCAGTGTAAGACAGATAACATTACTCTAGAAATGAAAGGCATTTGATTTCCAGATGCACTCATCAGAAACTTACAAGGAGGTAGTGATGAGATGAGGGAAAGCAACTCACCCACTGAACACACAGTAGGATTACTATCCAGTTCATGAAGGGATGGGGAATTCTGCTCAACAGTTGTTCATAAATACAAGGTTATTTCCCTCTAACAGCAATCTATATTGGAAATTCTCTGCTCTTAAAACCCAGGGAAAGAAAAAAAAAAAAGAAAATAAAGAGAAGCACAGAGCCATTTCTCCCCAGCATTTCAGTCACCTGCATCATGAATTCTCTCAGTTACACCATTTTCATGAAAGGTTGCTTGTCTTCTCTCTGTGCTTAGAACTGTGCTGAGTCAAATTTAATAGGCATATAAACTGATGGGGTATTTATTTCAAGCTTGAGGATCAGATACAGTGACCAAATGTAGCCTTAAATTAGATTTCTGTCACAGTTAGCTCTCTGAATCAACATTTAGGAACCAGGAATATTTGTCATTTCAAGAAACAGAATATAACCACAGTTCAACTTCAAATCCAGTTCATGGAAGTATGTTTAGGAGTTTCCTCACTAGTGAAACAAGTATTTAAATACAACCTGGGAATTTATGGAGGCCAGTTAGACTTGGGTACTGAGTGCAACAATGCTGCCATAAATATGAAATACCTACAGCTTTTCTTACAAGGCATATTCAATAATTAGAATTCTTTTGTAAAGGATACAAGGATTGTTGTCATCAATGCTGCAGTTGTCCAGGATCAAGGGGATGCCATCTAACTCATAAACCTAAATAAAAAAACCATAAAAGTTTAAGTTAACAAATATCTCAACAGTTAATTATGACATTTCATGCAAGAACTATGTAAAAACATAACAGGGATGTTTGTTGCATCAAAAATATTAAACCTGTATCATAAACTGCAGAATAAATGTGGTATTATCAGCAGTAGGTATCCCAAAACAGTAACATAAGCAGGTGTTTATTTAACATTCTTTCTTCATCTAGCAAATGTCTGATTATTTTCTAGGTCACACTTCTCACATTGAACCAAATTTCAAACATGGAAATACCTTCTTCAGACACACAAGCATTTCTTTTTAATTACAAAAATAGTTTTTTAAATGCTTGTGAGCATAAGGATTAGTAGTTTATACTCTTATACCCATATATTCTGTGTACTCTTTAAGCTACCTGGGTAGCTTGATTTCTATTTAAGCAGGGTGCTTAATTTAAATTAATTTAAATTTTTTTGGGACAAAAGGTTTCTCCAGATGTCCCTTCCAGCCTCAACCATTCTGGGATTCCGTTCTAGCCAAACCACACTTGGCCAAATATTAACTTCTCTAATTCCTTAAAACTTAAATTTCACAGAATCACAGCATGTGAGGGATTGGAAGGGAGCTAGAAGATCATCTAGTCCAACCCCCTGCCAGAGCTGGGGCACCTAGACCAAGTCACCCATTTTCAAATCAAGAACTAGCAGACAAATGAATTTAGCAGAACTTCATTTTAGGCTGAGGCTTGATGATGGGTTTCTCTCTTCCATCTTAACTAAGCAAAAAGCACTAAGACACTAAGCAGAAGCCCATTAGGCAGAGATGCTGTATAAATATTAAACAAGAACTTCTGAAAGTGATCAGCCCAGACCAGATATACCCAATGCTCTCAAGGCCAAGGAAGAATGTGGTGTTTTATTCAGAACATAAACTGTACAAAAATACCTACACTCTTTGGTTGACACTGAATGAAAATATTCAAACCAAACATGAAGCTTTATATTTACAGAATTGACATTTACTGACTGTTATATAAATAAGGTCACTACCATAACTAAGGATACTTGCCTGAACAGAAATACTTCTGATAATCTCAGTATTTTCTTATGAAGATCATAGAAATAATTACCACTACACAATTATTCACAGCAGAGCTCAGAAAAAGTAGAAATTAACCATAGACTGTTTCTTGAATCTTTCACTGTAGCAGCAGTGAAGCCAAGCTCAGGGGTAAGAATGCAAATTCTCCAAGCATGACAGTACTTGTTGAATTTGTGAGCATCCTGTGAAATGCAAATACAGTCTCCAGGTCCAGCAACTATACAGACAGGAGCAGAAAACCTCCTGGAGAAACAATCTCTTCAAAGCATCATTAACACTTCAGGCGTTGGAAACATTATCAAGTTGTTTAAGAGTACTACTATGCAAAAATACACCACTATGCCTTTAGACAACATCTTGAATATGAATTAATCTTCTACCTGTAAGCCACCAATATTCAGTCTTGAATTGATACAGAATCCCAGAATAATCCTGGTTGGAAAAGAGCTCCTAGATCACCGAGTCCAACCATGCCTACAACAACAAAAAGCATCTAAACACCTAAACCATAGAAAACCACAAATACCTCCTCCCATGCCTCCCCTAGAGCATGTCCTGAAGCACCATGGCAACTCATTTCTTAAACCCCTCCAGGGATGGTGACTCCACCACCTCCCTGGGCAGCCTGTTCCAGAGCACAACCACCTCTCTGTAAATAGTATCTTCCTAATATCCAATCTAAACCTCCCCTGATGCAGCTTCAGACCATTCCCCTGGTTCTGTCACTAGTTCCTAAGAAGAACCCAACACCCACTTCTCTACAGCCTCCTTCAGGCAGTTGTAGAGGGCAGTGAGGTTCCCCCTCAGCCTCCTCTGCTCCACACTGCCCATGCCCAGCTCCCTCAGCCTCTCCTCACACCACTTGTTCTCTTGGC
>JAOEGS010012851.1:36772-56223 GCA_025447755.1 Corythornis vintsioides | reverse complement strand
CTTCTCTTCTCTTCTCTTCTCTTCTCTTCTCTTCTCTTCTCTTCTCTTCTCTTCTCTTCTCTTCTCTTCTCTGTTCCTAATGAACCTAGAAAGCAAGCAGGGTGCTCAGCATTGAAATTTGGGGACTATTTTTGCTCAGGTATTTTAAAATCCTGTATTTAAGCATGAAATTTAGGGTTGTGAATATGACACGTTTGCAGCCATTATTAGACCATTCTAGTACCCATGATGTGTGGTAATTACTGAAAAGAAAATGAGCAGTTTAATCACAATTGGATTTAAATAAAGCAGTAACTAAACCAACTAATACAGTACTAAATAAAGCAGTTATAAACCATTTGCAGTATAATAAAACACAACAAAAAATGATTCATTGCAAGCTAGTAAACTTCTGCAGGGACTACCTAACACACATGAAGGTGACAAAAAAATTGGCTACAGCTAGTTTTCTATCCAATTCAGTTGGGTTTCAAATGATTGCTTCAAACAGCCTGGCAATATAAATAACTGCATCACCTTCAACTCAGATTTTCATGTACACTCATTCCACAAATGTTTAATTTTTCATAAGCTAAACTGACCCAATGTTAGAGAAAGAATATACAGCTAGAGTTGTCTGCTGCTCATCAGCATGTAGAGTTCTTTCAGTATGAAAACTTACAAAAGAATATTCACTCTAAGCTGTTACACACTGATTATATTGGAACACTTTCAGAACAATCTATTATGTTCCCCCAAATACTTCACAAAGATATAACATATAAAAAGATTTACCACTGGGAAAATTGGGAAAATTACCTTTTTTTTTTTCTCCCCCCACTCCCTTTTATTTCTCTTTATTTCTTCTTTTCTTTTTTTTTTTTCTTTTTAAATCTAATAAGCAGTAATTTCAAGTTACTTAATGCATGATTTATTGTACCCTTTAACATATGAAGTTATTTTGAAAAATAACTTTACAACATGCTCACTCTGAAAAGCCTCATTTGTTTCTCTGATCTCCAGTTCAAGTGTACTTGAACTCCAACAGTTTTTCACCAAATCTGTCTCCTGTGAACAACCTGTGACTGGAAAGCAAAGCTGCTTTATTTCATGCTTATCCATCATCATCAATAATGAAGATTTGAGATTAAATTATGCCCTTCCTCACTGATTCCAATACTCTGGGATAAAAAGCTTTATTTACAATTTCCTTTGCCTTGTTCTGTATATTTAAAGTACACTGTGTTATACTTACAGAGCCAAACTCATTTATTCCTAAGCAATCCAGCTAAGCTCACTGAAGTCTTCTGTAATTTCCAGATCTAGTTCTGCCTTCTAACAGGCCTTTCAAGTCTCTCTTCAAAGCAGAGAATTCCACAAGCTGCTAACACTGAAGATGCACTTGCTATTTTCAAATCAAATTACACTTTCTCCTACCTCTTCTTGTTACTACGATGAAAATCAAAATGATACCACAGGATGGAAGAATAAAGATTATTTCTGTGTAAAAGAATAATCATAAGCCTCATTCTGACAGATGTCCTACATTTATAAGCCATGAGAAAGGGAATCTTTTTCCCTAAAATCCCTTTGCTTATGAAATCATTTCTATTTGTTGTTCATCACCTTTGCAGGGAGAAGAATTTTATGTAGCCATTCTGCAAAAACCTCAGTTTGAAACCTTGAAAGAGAACATCCTAGAACTGACTTCTCTTCAAATGTTTACTTGATTCCAATTAGCAGTGAACCCTGAAACACAACTGAGCTCCATCAATTCTTTGGGGTTCTTTGCTAATATTTTTGCACCAGAGAAAGTGTATCAAACAGCTATGAAGTTTTAAGATGGTACTTCCAGTTTGGACTCCTGTGTTTCCTTTTTTCTCCCCCCCAAATATTTTATCTAGCAGGTCATCTATTTTATGATGATTCAGTTGAATTATGTGATACTCTTAGCATAAATTTGACTGCTAGCCAGATATAGTTAATTCTTTTAGATGTAACATGCTTGGTTTTAGGAAAATTTTTGTTTTAACAAGCGTAAAAATATTTATGGAATACAGGAATTAAATTTTTTTTTGCAGATGTAAACAAAGCTAAAACAAAATAGACAGAAATATGATTTCTGAACTACAAATACCAAAGTGAAAAAAACAAGTTACATAAGATTTGAATCATATCTTCTATGTCAAAGGATGTGGAAGAAGTTTATAAGTTCCATTTCCCTTTGATAATGTGAGACAGAAAAATATTTTACTATAATTTCCTAGTGATCATTTAATTCTAGCAATTCAAAGAATGCTGGATTCCACTGGTGTGTTAACAATAAGATAAATGCCAACTAATTACATAAATAGAATCCTTTAGACAAAAAAACTTCCCCACTATTTAAAAACTATGAAGTCAAAAGGCCCAGCCCAAACAAGATACATTCTTGTTGATTTTCTTCTGATACTTTTCTGGATCACTCTAGCCAAATGGTGTTTATTTCATCAACCAAAGCAGCAAGCTCAAGTACTCAAGAATCTTAAGTACAGTGGACTGAATGTGCAGAAGTGGAGCACTCCACTAGGTTAAAGCACTTTGGCTTCAAGTCCATGTCAGAAATGAAATCTGGTCTAGAGGTTACCAAGCCTTGTACAATTCCTCAGCCAGGTGTTTGTGCAAGTGTTCAAAATATCCCCACCTTTCCACTTAGTTAAGACTGGCTAAGACTGTTTTGCCATGACACCTTAAATGTGTTTTAAAATAACTTCCACCAAAAATGCTTCAGCTCTTTCACTGGCTGATCTACCCAAAGCAGTTAGATACACTCAGCACAGCAGCCCTCAGCACACATTATGTTCCATTTTGGCTATTTCCAACAGAGTTTTCCTGACACTATTTCTTGGCATAGTATTTCTTGTAAGAGCCTGACTCTCCAGGATTAGTTCTTTAAACCTTTTCACTCATTACTGTACTTGTTTCTTGCAGTCACTCATCAAACAGAATTGAGTCCAGCATTTTTGTACTGAGCAGGCCCTGGAGAAACCCACATTGCTCCTATGGGTGAAGAATTCCAGGGGGATAGCTTTCAGCATTGGAGATGAGGTATCCCATCAGAGATGTGTGGGTATCACATAAAGCAAAGGATATCTACAGCTGCTATGAAAAATAGAAGGGTGTCTTGAGATAAAAAGAATTCTTTTCCACAGCTCATGATCGAAGAAGAACATGACTATACAGAAAACTAGAAACAACACTGATTTTATTGAAAATTGTTTATTAACATATTACTCAGACTCTCCCAAAGAGCTGATTTCATTCATCCTGCACAAATACATTTCTTTCCAAGACATTGTACCGTTGCCATCATTGAGCTGCTCCAAAGCCTTAGCTCTAAAAGCCAGCCTGTCACAGCCTTCATTCTGTAGCCTTTACATCTTTCTAGTAGGGGAGGGAAAACACCACCAGCAGCCTAAAGAATGGGTTAGCAAATGCACTCACTCCTTCTTATTTCCCATTTACATCTGAAACCAACTTGAAAACTGATCTGTACTACAGCTGTATTTACTCGTTCATTCGGCATGAACAGCTCGATTAGCTGCCACAGACAGTCTGATTCACTAAGCAAACGATTTCTGTCTCTGCTCAGAGATTCCTTGTGCCAGAGACTTGAGTCACTGGGATTTACTGCATCCCCTCCACGCTGATGAGCACCAAACTTACCGACCAGAAAAGCAAGAAAGCACCTTTCGTGTATTTCAACAATCTGGCGAGTTCATGTCACGCTAAACTTGGTATTTTCCTTACTCTGGCCACGAGGAATATCCAAGTTATCAGCAGTGTTGGTTATCCCCCTGCTTCTGCTGCCAAACCCGGCACTTGCTCAGGGTTCCCAGTGGAAACCACTGTCCCTCCTCACGGCAACTCAGCCCTCCTGCTACTAACAGCTCAAACCCACGGCCAACACTTCATCTGTATCTCACTCGGTGCCTAAACCAGCTGAGGCCCCTCCCGCGTTTCCTCTTTTCCAGATGAAATCGAGCGAAGCTCGTAGACCCACCCCAGAGCGCTGGGCTGCAC
Organism: Corythornis vintsioides; assembly: GCA_025447755.1. Taxonomy (NCBI): domain Eukaryota; kingdom Metazoa; phylum Chordata; class Aves; order Coraciiformes; family Alcedinidae; genus Corythornis; species Corythornis vintsioides. Next base: position 52,182 of record JAOEGS010012851.1, on the reverse strand, counting down.
TCCCACCTCGGAGCCATTCTGGAGGTGAAATTCCCCACTTCAGCAATCAGCTCCTGCTCTAAACACTTATTAGCAGCTTCTCCCAGCGCCCTAGGCCCACCCCGAGGTGCAGACAGAGCGCTGCCTCACCTACCCTCAGGCCGGGGCCTACAACGGCCTCAGGCCGGGGCCTACAGCGGCCTCAGGCCGCGCAGGGCCGAGCTGAGGCGGGTCAGGCCGGGCCGAGTCCACCCATCCCCTCCGCAGCGGCACAGCGGCCGCCTCCAGCTCCTTGCTGAAACCGTGGCGATCCCAGTCCCCCTCAGACCTCCCGCGCCTCCTTCCCACCCCCCAACTCACCGCGCAGGCGCCGATGGGGCCGCGCTGAGGGGCCCGCGCAGGCGCAGGGCCCATAAGGGCCGCGGCCTCCCCGGCATCTCCCGGCGCTCGGCGGGGCTCCGCCTCAATCCGCCTTCTCTCTCCGCCTCTCTCTGTTCTTTCCCGGCGCCAAGATGGCGGAGTACGACCTGACCACCAAGATCGCGCACTTTTTGGACCGCCACTTGGTGTTCCCGCTGCTGGAGTTCCTCTCTGTCAAGGAGGTGAGTGGTTGTGGCGGGGCGGGGAGAGGCGGCCCCGAAGCGGGGAGAGCGGAGAAGCGGCGGGAGATGCCCTCACCCCCCACACCCCGCGTTGCTGGCTCTCTCGTAGGCCTGGGCGGGCTGGGGCCGGCTCCGGCCTCGGCCTGTGAGGGACTGGGAGCTCGGTTCCCGATGGGGGAGAGCGGGGCTGCTGCTGGGGGGGCCTGGGGGATTTCTCCGGGGGGAAGGTTGAGCAGCGCCCTGGGCCGCAGGGAGGCCCGGAGCAGCCTCCGCTGCCCCAGCGCAGCTCTGAGGCCGCTCGGAAACACATTCCCCTTGGTCGGATTCAGCGTGCCTCCTTATTCGAAGGAGGGAAAAGCAGGTAGGTGGCTCTCGGAGCCGTGGTTCGTTTTCTGCCTGCGTTCCCGACAGTGTGGGCCACCCCTGGGCCTCCCTCCTCACTTTTCAGCAGTATATTGTTGCTGATTGAGCTCAGTTTTAAACAACTGTTGTCACTCATTCGTGTTCAAACCACGTGGAAGTTCCTTCTAGTGCTGCCCCTTGTTTGACTTTTTACATCTATTTGAAAATAATGTAGTACTCCAAAGAACACAGAAGTGCTGGAGATACCTTAGACTAGACTGGCTTGGTTTAAAAGAAGAACTGATCCGTTTTAAAATGGAAACCCAATGTGTCAAGTTAAATAAGATTTGGGTTTAAAATAGGTGTTATTTTAGGCTACTGAAGTCAACCAATTTAGCATGCAGAGGTTGAGACAGCTTCTCCTAACCAGTTTTCAAGTCTAGTGTGTGGACTTGGCTTGATGCCCCTTCATCTTAGGGCCATTTTTAGTGTTTTGACATCTGTAAATCAGCTCAAGTTCATGAAGTATTTTTGTAGTGTTGCTCTTGAACAACAGGATGTTCAGAGCCAGGCTTAAGTTTTTGCAGTTTCCATATCTGACATGTCCATAAGTATGAGGTGAATTTTAATACAGCCCTGAGCAAATCTGTTTCTCTAGGCCCCCACTTACATCATGAGTTTACAACACAGGGCTAAATTTTGGGGAGGGAACTGGACAAGTTTAAAAGAACATCAGCTAGACAAGTGAAACTAAATTTGCTCTTGTTCTAGAGACCTAGCAACATAGTTTAAATTTCCTGTGCTACAATTAAATTATAACCTAAGTTTTGAGTGTTTCTTCTGAGCTCTTTAAATTACTTGGCTAGTCTGCACTGTTCAGCAAGTTCTTTTGTGGAAAATCACTATTTTGAAAGAAAAACCTGACCAAGGTTTGTTTAATTTTGTGTTTTGAAATAGATACCATTTTCAGAGATTTTTCATGTTGGATTTTTTTTTTCTCCTGAAAATTGTAATAGGAATGACTAGTCCTATGAAAGGAGTAGTCATGTAAAATGTTACTTGCCTTTTAATTAGTCTTTGAAGTTCCTCCATTCATAAATACCAGGGAGTTGCTGGTGTCTTGCCAAGACTGGAAATGCAGAGGCTGTATAGTAAGGACACTAAATGACAGAGCTATGAGAGCTTGCAAAGCCATGAGATTTGATATTTAAAACAAAAATCCATAAACTGTGCCATAAAGGCAGCTATACAATGTGAATTGCAAACTATCTAATTAAATTGACACTTAAATCTGTTACTAATCTCTGTTTCAGATCTACAATGAAAAAGAGCTCCTCCAAGGAAAATTGGATCTCCTTAGTGACACCAACATGGTGGATTTTGCTATGGATGTTTACAAAAATCTTTATTCTGATGAAATTCCACATGGTAAGCTGCTCCTTTAGAGAAAAACAAAATTCTTTACAACCTTTCCACCATAATAATTAGCTAGTAGTAGTTTGCTTGTTGCACTCAAACTAGAACACTGTTTAACTCTGTACATCCAGCAAGTCCAAGATGGAAATGTAGGATCCCCTAATCCTGGGAAGTTTGGGTTTGTTGGTCTTTTGGGAACTCTGAGGAATGTTAGAATGTCAGAAGTATTTCAATGCTGATTGGGTCATTTAGGGAATTTTAAAGCCTTAAGAGTTGCACTTATTTTCAGCTGTCAAATTAGACCCTTTTGAACAATGATTTGGGAGTCCCTAAACTTCTTATTTCAAGCATCCAGTGTATTAAGGCTAGGAGATGTTGGAAAATGCATATTTTCCTCATTTTTAACAGAGAAATTGCAGTTTCTCTAGAAGAAAATCAGATGTTAGTATTTAGTCTCCTGCTTTCTCCAGGATTTTCAGACATATGCTGAGGAGCATATGGAGAGGGGGAGAAAAATAGAATATCTTTCTCCAATTTGTGTGTTTTGTTTTCCCTGTTGTTGTTTCATTTTATATTTGTTTGTTTGTTGTGTTTTTTAATTGTCTTGAGGATGTTTTTTTCCTCCTGGCCTTACTCTTTGAATATACACTCTTTTTCTATTCTCCATCTTTACACCATTACTTTGATAATGAGATGATTACCAGAGGCTTTCACTCTTGTAATCTAAACCCAGCTACAATAGCTTCACCTTGAGTTTAATTATCACTTCTGCTGATAAAAAAACATCAGACTCAGGGCTCTAAAAAGCTCAAACCCAAATAGATTTCCCTTCTTTCCTTGTTCCATCCTTTCTAAAACTACAGAACATTTACTGTAGCAGCAGTAGATAAGCAGCAAAATATTTCAGTTATAAACAGCACTAGAAATAACAATCCTAGCACACTTTCAGAAAGTAACTAGTCTAATATTGTTAATATTCTGATTATAACCACCTATTCAAGCAGGTGCCAAATGTTGTTTCTTAAGGATGTTGTAGGCAGTAAGTGGAATGAATTTGGTGGCTGGGTAAGCTCTGCTTCAAATAGTCCAACAGTTTCCAAACTAAGTGTTTTCTTTCCTTCTACTTTTCAACCCTTCTTAGAATGTGTATCCAGACAAGTGATTTTTATTTGTGGAATTGCTGGTTTCATTGGAGTTATGCTGACTTTTTCTTTTTTGAGGCCTCCCAGCTTCAAGTCCTCAAAGTTAAGCTCACACTATTAGACTTAGAAATGTGTCTGCACAATTTATAGTTGCTTTTGTCTTGTCTTCCATGAGATCAACCTACAATTACACAGCCAGGAGATGTCATGGGAAAACATTTTCATACTCTTAGTAAGTCAACTGAATGGTTTTTCTTTTCATATTTCCCCTTATTATTTTGTAATCTCAAGATTCATCTGAAGTTGGAGATAATGTCTCCTTACTGGAACACTTCCTATCAGGCAAGTCCTCCTTGGATTTAGGCTGGGTCACCATTTTGGTGTTGTCCTCTGTGGAATTCCTTTACAAAGATGGACATGGCATCAAATCACAGAAGAAATGGCCAGTGGGCTCACTGTGGTGTTGAGTCCCCTGCTGTGTGGCTCACTTTCACAGCTTTCTGCACACAGTTCTCTCCTGGAATTTGGTCTTGGATTCTCTAATCCCATTTATTTCTGCTCATAAAGCCTGGCTTGGGGTCCTGCTGGTTTGGTTTGTGGTGTTTTGGGTTGGTGTTTTTTAAGCATGTAGGCTTTTCTGAATTTTATCTAAGTGTTCATTTTATTGCACAGGTAGTGCTTGGTGAGGAGGTTTGCTCTGTGTGAAATAATCATCCTAAAGCTGTTATTTTTATGAAAAAATAGGAAATAGAACTTCTGATGTTCTTAAGATCTGAAACACTCTGCATTTTTAATAATTTTGGCATCTTTAGCTGCTGTAAATGCTTCCTGTTGATTTTCAGCTAAGTATTCTAAAAATAAGCTTTCAGAGGCAAATAAACCTTACTGGTATCAGAGTACTGCTTTCTTTTCTCCAAATTAATTTGGAAAAAGTGAGGTTTAAAGGCTCTTTCTCCTGCAGAGAAAGCCTGAAGTCCCCTTGTCCAACACAGACTGCTCTAGCTGTAACTGCTCTGTAGTGCCATCATCAGAACTCCACAAACAGGCAAAAGAACCAAATGCTAGAAGCTTTTTATTAGTGAATTGGTAGATGCCTCTGCTTTTGTGACTTGCCAGAGGACAAGTGAGGTAGGAATTGGAAGGCAAACTCATGTGCCTGTAATTACAGGTTGGTTTTTGTAACTCTTGGGGTATGATGTTCATCTTTTCTTGTCTGCTCAGCTTTGCGTGAGAAGAGAACAACTGTTGTTGCCCAGCTGAAGCAGCTTCAGGCTGAAACTGAACCTATTGTCAAGATGTTTGAGGATCCAGAGACCACAAGGCAAATGCAATCTACCAGGTAATTTCCAGTGTCCTTCCACCTTCCAGAGAAGATTGAGTGCTGTCTTTTTTAGGCCTGGTGCATAAACATCCTTTGACTGCTGTCCTTTCCTCCCCTCACCCCCCAAACACCAACTTCTTGGTGTAAGGTAATGCTCATAATAATCTTTTTAAGGTTTCTTCTCACTTTATGGGAGTAATTAGAATGAGTTTGTCTGCACTTTTTAGCTATGGACTGTGAGATTTTCTTGTGGTTAAGGCTGCACTGGGCCCTGTAGGAAACAGCTCATCAAGCTTGATGAATCAACTGATTGGAAGGCTGCAAAATGGCTTCTGGAGTTTTAGAACACTTCTCATGCACAAACTTTTTGTAGTCTGCACTAATCTTGGTGTACTTTTGTTTGGGAACAATCTCTTGAAGAAAGTGGGCTCTTGAACAAGGAATGGAGCTCCTCTCCCTTCAAGTGCAGCTTATCATCCTTTAATGATGATTTCCCTCTTAGCTCAACTTGCTGAGAAACAGAAGGGATTTTTTTTTTTTTTGACCTGTCTTCTCCACTCTGCATTGTCTTCAGAATTGGTTGTCATCAAATTTAGAACTTGATCAGTTCAGAAATAGTGAGGTACAATGTACTGCTTCTAAATGTTCCCATGAAACAACATATCAGTAGAAAAGAGGCGATTTGTCAGCTTTCCAGCACTTCAGAAAAAACCTCTTTTCTGTTCTGATGTTACCAGAAAATACTTAAGCTCCTGCTGTAAAAAGCATTGTTGGGGTAAGTAAGCCATCTTTGTATTTGATTTCAGAATGGATATTTGTCAGATAATTAAAGAATTACATTTGCTTCTGACTTGGGTGATTACACCCAAGAGTTTTTGGAAGTACAGCTTTGAAAGTGTTCAAATCTAATTGAACTTGTGATCCATATCAGAACCATTCCTGCTTGGCCTTTAGCCACTTTTTATAATAATATTTGGTCTAAAAAAAAATAAATTACTCTGTGGCTTTAAGATTTCTTAGGAGATATATTCTGTTACTTGACCTTTGATTCACAGAAGTGTGTCAGTAGTGCTTACTCCAAACTGGAAACACTGGAAGCAAGAGATACAGGCAAAAAAATACATGGAATGTCACTTTTTAATGCTGTAAAATACTAAACCTGCTACATATAGACAACAGGTTTAGTTTCACAACTGGTACATTACTTTTGCTCTGAAAATGTCAAACTTTGCAGCTCAGAAACACTGTTTTTGGTGACTGGCTCAGCAGAAGTTCTAATCCAGATTGTTGGGGCCATACAGAAATGGGGAGAGAGAATCAGGCTGAACTGTGTCCATCTGCCCAGGCCTGAGGTGTGTGCTTTAGATACTAGAGAGCAACTTCTAATTCTTCTGTGCATTTCTGCTCTTGATTTGGAACCTCTGTGAAATTTAGAGCTGCATATCATCAGGGCTTTGGATCACAGCTCTTGATCCATGACAGTGCTGTTTGGAACATCAGAGTCTGGGAAATGCTAGAGGATGATGTGCAAAGGAGACTTTGTATGTGGAAGTTCTTTCAGGAACAAGCCAAAGCATTTTGCCTCCTTCTTGCAGCTGTTGGAGGATGTTGACTTGAAAATTACAGAGGAATAGTCAGTGTTCCTCATCCCTGAAGTATGTTCCCCTGGAAGAAATCCATGAGACTGCCAAGGCAGCCAGGAATGGAAATGTGCTATTTTCCTGTAGGATCTGATACCATGAGCTCTAATTAAACTCACAGCTTTGCAGTCAGTTCTTTCAGAGTCAAGGGGGAAATTTTCCCCTGGATACATTTCTACTCTGTCCCAAAAGGAATTTATAGCCTGATGCTCTCATCTTCATTTCAACCTTAGTGGTTCTAGCAAATACAGTGGTTGTGTGCACTTTATTGCTTGATTGAACTGTCAATATATAAAAGAGATGATGTGGAGGGTAGCTACTGCTATAGAAGTATGCCCAGGGGGTGAGTGGACTGGAAAATCAAAAAAAATAGGGGAAAAAAACCCCCCCATTATTATATTGTAGAGAGGCAATCCATCCAAAGTACCAAATAGAAAATGCTTTTCTTTCACTTAGGAATATGAATTCAACCCTGTATGGGAGTTCAGCTATGGTTCTTGTTGCCAGATGATTGCAGCAGGGTTTTAGTGGAACTCTTACTGCATTGAAAAGCTTGGTGTGCTAAAATTTCTCTTGAACTGTTCAAGATCTGTTGCAGAGACTGGATGAAAAAAAAAAAATGCACTGCTGCTTAAAAATAGACATTTAAAGTCATGTGATCATTAATATGAGACTTAATAGTGGTAGATAACTTCATTCTTGCCTACAGGAGGCTTGAACTTTCCTTTATCTAGATAATGCTACTTGTAATTCTATTATCCATGCTGAATAAAACAAAAAAGCCTTAAGTGTGACCACTTGTGAATGAGATATTGAGAATTTCCTAAGTGTGATTGTGTTTTTACCAATGTGTTGTGCAGGCATTTGCTGTAGTAGAGGGATTCTTGCTATCCACTGTGTCCCAGTGTTATCACTGGGATGTTTCTTTTTCTAATTCTCTTTCCCACTAGTCTTTTTTTTCTCCTGTTAAATTCAAATTGCTTGGTTAGAGAAACTGCTGTGGCATTGGAGCTATTTTCACTCTCATTTTCTAAGCCAGAATTTTAGTTTCATACTTCAAGCTAAGCATGCCACATTTAAAACAACCTCCCACCCTTTCTTACCTCTAGTTACTGGTAGAGCTTCCATTCTTTAATTACAATTAATCATTTTAAGAGGTTGTGACTTCAAGAGATTATTTTTTTTTTTGGGTGGTTTGCTATTTCTGCAGTTGTTTTTTGCCCAACAAGTGGAGGTGCATCACTTGAAATGTATATTCTGGGGATTTTAATAGCCAAAGGATGTGTTGCATGGTGAGAATCACTTTGTTCAGTAAAAACACCATTTATTATCTTATTTATTACAGGGATGGTCGGATGCTGTTTGACTACTTAGCTGAGAAGCATGGTGTAAGTGTTTTCATTCTTCCAGCTGTTTGAATTCAGTTCAAGCTCCACCCAAATTCCCTCCCAGCCAACAGCTTTGAGCAATTATGGGCTAGCACTGTGGCCCGTCTCATGGCAATGGAGCTAACAGGCAGAATTCCTCATGCTAACATACTTTATTTGAATGACTTTTGAACTTTTTTTATCCATACAAAAGTAAAGAAGGAACTGAATTTTAGCTGGATCCTTGTAACTAAGGTGTGCTTTACTTAAATACAGAATTTTGCCCCACTATTGGTATAATTTTATTCAGGGGCATGGATTAAGTTTAATAGTTTTCTATTCTTTCCTGTGTACAATGTCTTTCAAAGAACCTAAAGACCTCAATGTTTCTTTTCCTACCAAGTTTTGGCTTTAAGAACATATTTTTCCTGGTGAAGAAAAGCTTTTTTTGTGTGTTCTTTTACAGTTCAGGCAGGAGTACCTAGATACACTCTACAGGTATGCAAAATTCCAGTATGAATGTGGCAATTACTCAGGAGCTGCAGAATATCTTTACTTCTTCAGGGTTTTGGTAAGTTTTGGGTGCTTGTTAACAGTTTGGGGTTTTGTTTTGTGGTTTGTTTGGATTTTTTTGGTGAAGTACTTAGACCAGTAGATTGTTTACATTAATTTTTAACATACTTTTGAGCTTTTTTTTGGAACAATTACTGTGCACCAAAGAAAAATTGAAAGTAATTGTTAATAATCATTGCCCATTGTCCAGCAGTGCTGTTATTTTCATGCTGAATTCAGAACTGCCCTTTAAATTTGTAGGTCTTCTGGCAACACTTAATTACAGAATACTGTGGCTTTTCCTCACTGTGAATGGAATAAATATGTAGGGGGGAACCCAAATAAGGAAAAAAAAACCCCCAAAACCCCCAAATAACCTCAAGCAAAAAGATGAATACTTGGTTTGTGCAGGTGTAATCAACAGGAGTGAAAAGTGGATTGAACACAATTAGTTGTGAACTGCCAGCTGCTTATCTGAACTCTCACCTGTCTTGAATTTTCTGATGGATTTGAGAGTAAAACATCTGCTTAGGAAATGTAACCAGCTCCAATGAGAATTGTGAAACCAGATCCATTGTTGCTGAAGCCACTTTTTTTCATGGTGCTGTAATTAATCTCATTTGTTAAGGGTGGGAGTGAGCTTTGAGAATGAAGATTTAGTGCCCTGTAAGAATCTCAACCCAGGAAATTTCTTGTTGGTGATCACTGAATGTGCCACTTGAACACAGAAATTTCAGGTGCCCACTTGAAAATCCAGATACTACAGCCAGAGCAGCTGCAGTAGCTAAAGGCAGTTCTTGGGAGTAGCTGAAGAATTCCATGGTTTAGAACCAGCACAGCATGAGAACTTTCTCAGCTGAAAATATCTGCTAAATTAGTGCCTTGGTTGCCTGGAAGATGACAGCTTCTAACTGTGTGTGTCTCAAGGATGTGTGGTGGTTCATATGTTTAGGTTTGGTGCTGCTTGCTGTTTAATTTCTAGTCTTGCCTAAATATATTTATAATATTTGCTTGCTGGAGTAACTCACTCCTGTCATTGACTATAATTAAACAAATTTGTGAAACATCTTTTAATTAAAATAGGAATTAGTTGAATTCCTAATGTAAGTATTGATATTAAAGCTGATTTTCAGTGTTACAGGTGCATTCCATGTTCTCTGAGGGAAATAAGTGTTATCTGTGGGTTTCTGGGCAGCTGTCCTTAACTATTGGTGCTTTATTTCTGGACTTAACATTATGTTTTTATGTCAAATAGCTAATTTAGAAAGTGAAGTGCTGGCAATGGCTTGGTATAGGACTTCTGCTAGTCATTTTGATGGGAGATTAGTTTTGTGTTTGATGAAGCAACCTGGGAAATCTATTGTAACTGATTTGAGAGCAGAATTTGACCCTGTGAGTGGCCTGGTGTAATTAATTCCTCTAGAAAACTACCACAGACTGACTTTAGGGCTACCCTTCCTGCAAAGAGATTCACTGCTTCAAAGTTGGATTTTCACTGAACACTTGAGTAAGAAGAATTCCTTCTCCTAATGCTATGAAAAAAGCACTTGGAGTACTGGCTTTTTCTAGGGTTTTAAGTTTACTTTAAAAAAACATACTTAATTTGGAAAGATTTAGCCATGCAAATTTGTCATCTTGTAAATTTAAAATCTTTTTTTTAAGTAAATCAATAAAAAAATAGTAATACTGTGAGTGTGACTTTGTTCCTATTGTTGAAAACAGGTACCAGCAACAGACAGAAATGCTTTGAGCTCTTTGTGGGGAAAACTGGCATCTGAAATTCTGATGCAGAATTGGGATGCAGCCATGGAAGATCTCACAAGACTAAAGGAGACAATAGATAATAATGTAAGTAAAATGATGATCATGATAGTAAGTAATGCATGTCACTAAACTGTATTCTCATCACATGAAGAGAACACTTCTGGCAGAAAATGCAAGACAGCTTGTTCTTCAAAACAGTTTTTAGCCTGCTCAGCTCCCTCAGATGAACAGGAGTGGAGCTGCAGTACTAATTCAGAGCAACTGAAGTGATGAAGGCTCTCTCCATCCTCCTCTCTGCTCACAGGGCTTCTTTAGCCATATCTGAAATCAGTACCTTTATTAATCTGACAGATAACTTCATGGTAACAAATTTTATTCTCAATTTTTGCATTTTTATCAACCTGTGTGGTTATAATAGATAAATAAACAGGACTTATTAAGACACCAAAATTTCTTAGATGGAATCATAGTAGGTAGTTGTCATGCTCTTTGGAGTGATTATTAGTTCATGATCAATCTGTTGCTTTGCAGTCTGTTTGAAGTGCTGCTGAAATAAATTCTTTTTTTCTTGTCTGGAAGTTACTGTGGTGTTTGTCAGTAGCAAAAAAAAAAAAGCTCTTGTGAGGCTTTTAGAAAGGAAGAGAAACTGAACAGCTAGAGAAGCCAAGTAGTTCTCAGATCCCAGCTGAAGAGGGAATAGAAGAAACAAAATCAGGATTCAAAAGGGAAGCAATTTATTGTGGTGGTCTTTGGAGAATTAAAATCTCTGCTTACTATAAAATACCAATTTTGGCCCATTCTTTGGAATATAACATTGGAAAATTGATTTTGGTTATAGCTTTCAACAGATCTCTTCAACAAATGACAGGTTAAAAGCCTCTAGAGGTCAAGCTCAGCCTGAGAGTGGTAGCAGCTAAAGAGTCAGGAAAAACACTGTTTTTTTGTTTTTTTGTTTTTTTTTTTTTTTTACCAACAGCAGGTTACCACACATTAGTATTCATGCAAACTTTGTGTTTTGTTTGCCTTAAACCAGTGTTCTGTTTTCTTCTAGTCTGTCAGCTCTCCACTGCAGTCACTCCAACAAAGAACATGGCTCATCCACTGGTCTCTGTTTGTGTTTTTTAATCACCCTAAAGGGAGAGACAATATCATTGACCTTTTTCTCTATCAGCCACAGTAAGTTGTGTTCTGCTATGTGTGTCTTTAAATAAAAATGAAGGCAGATGATGAATAGAAAAGATGGTCAAACATTTCTCAGCCCAAAGCTTGGAACTTACATTAACACTACAAATATTTTGTTGTGCCCAAGCTTTGTTTTGTTGGTTACATTTTTGTGTGCAATCTGTCTTCCATGGTTATAATTCAAGGAGAAGGGGAAGTGATTTAGGAAGAACTGACTCTCTTTTTTTGTGCTGCTTGGGAGGGCCAGTTGTCTATCACATCTTCTAGGGCTGCAGTATTCTTCTAGTTGGATTTTTCAAAAACTATTTCAGAAAGATTCTTGAGGAAAATCTGAGAAAAAAATAAAATTGAAACACAATATTTATTGGTGAGAGTACTGACTACTTAGGTGGAAATGTAGAAGTCTAGAACAGCATAACACGGGGATAGTAACAAGTTTTGTTCTTTTTAGTACCTGTTTGGAGGTAATATGTTAAAGAAATAGTACTAAAGCAGTTGTGGGTGTGATGATCCCACATGGAGAATGGTATTTGGTAGTGTTCTGGTTTTTGTTTATTTTTTTGGGATTTTTTTAGGTCTAATTTATTCTTGTCACTTGTAAATATGGGCTAATTTATTGGAGATTTGACCAGGAAAGCTGAAGCCTAGTGAAAAAGGATTTCTGTGCTTGTGTACCTGTGCAAACCCCTCTTGTGAAATCAGTGTAGCTGACAGGCCAGTGTTGTCCTGAATTTGGCATGTAGCCCATCTTCCTTCCCTAGTGCTCTGCTGCCTTCTCTTCCCATTGCTTCCCTTCCTCCCCCATCCCAAGAAGATAATCCCCTGGTTAACAAAAACCACTTATCCTCAATAAACAGTCAGTTGTAAACCCTGGGGTTGTGTAAAAGGTGCAGAAGGTATTTCTCATGAATCCTGCTTTGATGCAGAGCTGCATTTTCACAGCTTTATTTTTTTTTTTTTCCTCTTCCTGCTTTTAGGTACCTCAATGCAATTCAGACCATGTGCCCACACATCCTCAGGTACCTGACCACTGCAGTCATAACCAACAAGGACGTTCGGAAACGCAGACAAGTGCTGAAAGATCTAGTCAAGGTTATCCAGCAGGTAAGGACTGAGCTGTGACATCTCCTGACTTTTTTTACTGGGATCTCATCATCACTTCTCCTTACATCAGTGGAGAACAGGAATCTTTCCATGGCAGCAAACAATGAGTTAAACAGAACATGCACTCAGTGCTGCTTTTTCTGCTGCGTGATTCAACGATGACAATTTGGTGAGTGATGTGAAATGGCTTTGGATAGGATTCTTCTTTTTTTCAGGCAGCCCTACAAGGAATTGGAGGAATAAGGGGTTTAGTTTGCATTTCCAAACCACTGAACTGTGTGCATGTTCTTGGAAATGCCTCTGTCACACTCAGGAGGATGTAGACATGGACGAGACCAATAAAAGAATTGTGCTTGATAGCAATCATCTCTTAAGCTGAAATCTAATTTTGGCATTGAACTTCTAATGTAATAACTCATATTTGAAGTAACATTTTACAACTGGTTTTTTTACTTTTGTTTTCTCTTGTACAGATGGTATGAATAGAAAAGGATCTCTAGGGTGTTCCTTTTGAAAATAACCACCTCTGGCTTTGGCTTTGAAATACAAGAGATTTACTCTTAGTACTCTGTGGCTCATTCTATTAAATCATGAAGTGGTAGAGGCTCTGTAGATTTGTAAGTGGTTCAGACAAGATAACTAGCAACTGGTTTACATAAGCAAAAGCATTGAGTGATTTGTCAAATGTGGTAGGTTGGTTGCTCTATTAGCAATTAGAAACTGTTAATACCTTTAAAAGTATTGAATGGATAAATAAACCAGCTTGTTGTTCATTTCTATTAAATTTAAAAGGTGATTTAAGACAGTTTCACATGGTGGATATGAATCATGTGATTAGCAAGTACAATTTTAATGTAAAAAAATCCTAAATCTTTATAAAACTGAATTTTAAATAACACTTCAAATACTGTTCTTTCAGGAAGGAAAAATAACTTTGATACAGGAAAAAAGCCCTTAATCTGCTGATCTTTTTGTATGCTAAATCAGACATAGATAACCTGGAGTTCAGCTGTCTTAATGTGTATCAAACAAAGGGAAGAGGATGTCTAATAACATTGGAATTTACCCAGGTTATATAAATCTGCTGTTGTTCCTGCCTTACAGTTAAAGTTGAGTCATTTCTGTAATGCCCAAATAAATGTAACTAGTATAAAGTAGCATTATTTGTGTTAGCTATTTGTCAGTGTAAATGAATGATCATTCCATTTGAAGTATGAAGAATATAATGAATGCTCTAGTGATCCTGTGGCCTTGACTTCTAATGCTGTTTCTCACTTTTTTATTTTTGTCAGGAGTCCTACACATACAGAGACCCTATCACAGAGTTTGTGGAATGCTTGTATGTGAACTTTGATTTTGATGGAGCCCAGAAGAAGCTGAGAGAGTGTGAAACAGTAAGGCTTGTAACAATTCTATCACCTCCTACCTGCCCCCTTCTAAAGAACTCTCAAATTCAGTCACCAGCTAGTTTATTTGAAGAGGTGCTTGATGCTGTTTCCAGTGGCATCTTAAGAGCTTTAATTCATGAAGGGGATGGATTTTGTATTCTGGGTGATTATTCTTTTTTGACAGCTTGTCTTGTAACACTTCAACAAGACTTTCCAGTAGGGATATAGCTTGAAAATGATATGTAAGCAGTTCTAGAACAAGTAGTGTGTAGGCAATCATGCATTTGGCTGAGCTTCAGCTTTTCCATTAGTGTTTGAAACATGCTGGAAGAAAAGCTTAGATTTGCCTTTTGTTGTGGAAGATACTTTGTTCTGCAACTGTAATGGGGGAAAACATGAAATAAGATTAGGATTAGATATTCATAGCATATTAACTACTCCTGGAAAAAACCTTAGATACCTAATGCTTGGGTTGACTAGTGCAGAAATTAGTATTTCTAATAGCTGAATATTAGTCATGATTCTTAAGAGGTTCTGGTTTGGCTTTTCTTCCATTTAGTATTATTCACCTAATAAAAAGATAAGTCAGAAGACTTAGCATTTTTACTGCATGAGGCTGGTGGTCCTGTAATCTTAGTTTCATAGGCACACTTGTACTGCTAAGTAAGCTGGCTTTCTTGGTAAGGAAAATGCTAATTTTACACAGCAAAAAAATCCTCCAGTATGAGAGGGGACTTGATTTATGTGTTGAAGAGATTTTCAGTGGAATTATGACAGCAGCAGCCCTTGTTCTCTGAGTCAGACCTCAGTGATGGTGTTAGCATGTGGTTTTAATTTAGCAAGCTGTAAAACAATGAACAGTTCTGCTAAATCTGTAGCTTTTCCTCCGTGGCTTCAAACAATCCAAGAACTCTCTTTAGGTGGATTGTTCCCTGATCTTGTTTGACAGCTTCTCTGAGTATATTGCTCCTTCTGTGTCTGTTCTCAGTGTTGTTCCTTTTCTCCTTTCACTCTCAGGTGCTAGTGAATGATTTCTTCTTGGTGGCCTGCCTGGAGGACTTCATTGAGAATGCCAGGCTCTTCATCTTTGAGACCTTCTGTCGCATCCATCAGTGCATCAGCATCGGGTGAGAGAAATTCTTAGTGCAGCAGTTCAGTGTAACTCTGTCAACTGTAGTAACTAAATGAAGTTAGTCATAAAAACTTCACAGAATCATGGAATAATCCTGGTTGGAAAGGACCTCCTAGATCACTGAGTCCAACCACACCAAAAAAACCCAATCTGAGAAACATTCCTGCTCTTAGAGCATGTCCTGAAGCACCTTGTCAGTTCCTTTCTTAAATGCCTCCAGGGTTGGTGATTCAACCCCCTCCCTAGGCAGCCTGTTCCAGGGCCTCACCACTCTCTCCAGAAAGAATTTCTTCCCCATATCCAATGGAACCCTCCCCTGCTGCAGCTTCAGCCCATCCCCTGGTTCTGTCACTAGTTATGAGGAGCAGAGGCCTCCCCCACCTCTCTGCACCCTCCTGGCAGGGAGCTAGAGAGGGCAATGAGCTCCCCCCTCAGCCTCCTCTGCTCCACACTGCCCATGCCCAGCTCCCTCAGCCTCT
>JAOEGS010012851.1:24692-36672 GCA_025447755.1 Corythornis vintsioides | reverse complement strand
TGTCCCAGCCCCTCTGCAGAGCCTCCTGCCCTCCAGCAGATCAACACCCCACACAACTGGGTGTCCTCTGCAAACTGCCTGAGGGTGCCTCAATCCCCACAGCCAAATCATCAATAAGGATGCCCAACAAGCCTGGCCCCATAACCCTCCCTGAGGGACACCCCTGGTGCCTGGCAGCCAGCAGGATTGCACCCCATTTATCAGCACTCTGGCAACAGCCAGGCAGTTTTTAACCCAGTGAAGAGTATCTTTGTCTATACCATGGTTCTCCAGTTTCTCCAGGAGAATGATGTGGGACACTGTCGAAGGCCTTACTAGAGTCCAAGCAGACAACATCCCCAGCCTTCCCCTGCACTGGAGAGCTGTTCTAGTTTTATAGCTCTGATACACTTAAATTGCAACCATTGCATTTGTAAATTATTTTTTTTTGTGGTTAACTTGAAAACAAGTCTCTTGCTACCACCCCCAGCCCTCAAGAGTGCTTTCAAGTGAAAACTTTCTTATGGTGTAAAGTTAGATCTCTCCTGGATTTAATGGCAGCTTTCATACCTGGTGTCACCTAAGTCCAGGTGTCTTAATTTGGAGCTCAATTCTACATATCTTGATGGAAAGTGGCAGTATTGAGTAAACACAAAATCCCAAGACAGCAGTTTTTTGACTGACTGATGTAGATACTGATACCCATGTCTGTCTTGCAGGTATGTTCTCTGAAAACTAGAACTGTATTGCTGTTTTAATTAACAAAATAGAAAATAATAGATTTTTTTCCTGTAGCAATGAGTGATCTGACTGTAAAGAAAAAAAAAGTGATTAGCAAGGATGTCTGTTGTTTACTGAAACTAATTTTCTAAAAGCAGACTTTTCAAACAGATCAGCTGCCATGGCTGTATTGTAGAAACTAAGCAGGAAGATGTTATGCATGCTTGAGATCCCTTTCCACTTGGCCTTTGCCCTCATTCCCCATATTGCCACATCCCTTAAATTAAAAAGAAAGAAAAGCTAAGTAGAAAAACTCTGAATACTATAAAAATCTCAGTGGGTCCTTGAGACAGCAGAAACTAAAGCTGTTGAATTGATCAAGTTCAATTGAGGGTTTGGTTTTTTTTTACCAGCTTGCATCCAGAGCAAATGTCTGGTCCTCTGCTCTGAGAAGTGATTTAATGGGGCATGATTTCAAAAGAGGAGCAAAAAACTTTAGTTTCAGAAGCTTATTGAAAGGATTGTTGTGGCTTTAGTTTGTTTTTATTTGGGTTTTTTTGTTTGTTTTTTTTTATCAAAAGGTATGGTTGGAGAAAGGCCAAAGGATATTTTTTTTTCTGCTTTTAATCTCTTCACTTGGGAGACATTTCTCATCAATGCATTTGATTTGTTTTTTAATCCTTTGAATATTTTAAGCTGATACAAAGAATTTAATGTCCAAGGCAAGCTGTGCATCTTGAGTATTTTCATCAGCTGTGGTGCACTGTGTTCTAAGCACAGTCTTAATAGTAAATCAAACTAGATGATGTCAACAAAACTTCTGTACTTAGTTTTTTATAGAGGCTAATACTTCTATCTCAAATGAGACTATTGTCCATTTAGGGATAAAGAGGTTTTGAAGAGTATTTGGAAATAAAGGTGTTCTGGGGAATGTAAAACCCCTTGTGATTTCCTGCAAGTGATTTTTTACTACTGCTGTGAATGCTGCACATACTCAATCCCAGGGGTTTTTTTCCACAAAACTAGAGGTTTAAGCTTTTTAAGCCAAAACCTAAGATGTCTTTCTAAGAATTCTGCTGCTCTGCCCTGGCTCCAGTCAATGAGTAGAGCCCAGAGGATGGATCTTGAGTGTGCTTCAAGTCCCCATCAAGAGGTACTGAACAACTATGGGTGACAGCAGTGATTTTTTTCCAGCCAAAGCTGCAGGTTATTTAACAAATCAAGGGCTATGGGAGGTGCTTGTCATTTAGTTTTATTATTTCAGAGTTGATTTTTTTTTTTTTGGTGCTGTTATGTGGTGCTCAAGTATGATAGAAAATATTGTAATTGGCTCCTGTTGTGGAAGTGATTCATAAATTTAGGTAGCAGTGTCTTTAAGCATTATGGGCTGTTCTGAAACAAGTGATCAACTTTCTCCTGAGACTATTTCAGATGCTGTGTGGGAGAAATATCCATTCCAGCTTCAGGTAGTTGCCCATGGAATCCACTCTCAGTAATGAGCTTCTTTTCAGCAAGTCATCAAGTTTGAAATGAACATAAGCCTTAAATTCTGCCCAGAATCATTAGATTTGGGCTCAAGTGGCATGCAGGAATATTTGAGTGCTTTTCAGACTTTCTGAAAATATTAGCATTCAAAATGCTTTGGATGCTATGTGTGACTGAAGCATATTTCTTGCTCCACAAGTGATTTCCACTGCTATTCTTGGAGTTGAAAGCTAGTTGGTTGTACCACAGTGCTTGAGAAGTACCATTTAACTCTTCAGAACAAATTTGAAAACAATTAGTGGGAAAGCTGCTATTCCTTATGTTAAATGGAAAATAGATGCTCATTTCATGTCTCTAACTACATACATCTGTTGGGCAGCTGCCATTTCTCTGAAGGATGTAGTTGCTTTATCAGTTTCAAGTTTAAAACTACATCTCAAATCATCCTGCAATTAGTTTACTGTTTGAAATGTGGTTAATAGGGACTAACAGATACAACTCATTCAGTATATTTTGGTTATTTTGTTATGCAGTGAAGAGGTGAATGCTTTATTCTTATTTTTCTGTATATTTTTCTGCTGTGTGCAGTGCCAGATAAGCTTGTTACATAGAAAGGTTTGTGAAATTCATGGCTTTATAAGCAAAGGAAAAGTTCAATACTTGCCTTAGCATGACCCTAAGTGAATCTCCTTATAAAACAGACAGAAATAATCTAAATTATTCTTGAAACTACCCTTTGAAATGACTTGTCACTTGGTAGGCAACATTGATTAAACAGCAATAAAATAGTTTCAATATAAACCACTATTTTTATTGGATTATAGTGAGGATCTTTAGAAGCAATGTTGATCTAAAATAAGAATTTTCTTGCTTTTAATGGCTAATGCCATCAGTATTAATTGCTTCCATTAGTATTAATATGTATTTATAAATCTGAAAGTATCCCTCTGTGAACTGTTCAACATGTGGGGGTTTAGTTTGCATCTCTTGAATATTAAATCCTTATTTTAGCTGTGCAGTTGGAGTGTCATCTTTGTTACTGAGCTCTAGTCAGGAGAGCCTCTGGAAGATGCAGAATGGGGTTTTTTTTGGCCACAGATGTTGCTTTCCCAGGCAAGTACCTCCTCCATGTGAATAGCTGCAAAGAGACCTTCATATGGAACCCAGTTCCCAAAAGTGCTGAAATCAGGGCAACTTTTGCATCAGTGTGATAAAGTTGGAAGGGTTTTAATATGAATATTTCACTAAAAGATGGTTGTTACTTTGGATTGAAAACCTAATATAAAAAATAAATAGAAATATCAATGAAATAGTATTTTAAAAGTTGAGATGGAACAGGTTTTTATATCTCTTATGTCCTTTTCATTTGAGTCTTTATGTCCCTGATATCTTCTGTTCTCTTGTCTGTCTTAACTCTCCAGTTGCTAATTCAACCACAGATTTAAGCTCTGGTGGAACAGTAGCAACTGGCTGGAATTTATTTCCCCTTGTTTTGCTAAACTCCAGATATTTTGTTGCCTGTTTGTTGTCTTTTCACTGCAGTAAGTTCAGTGTAAGTCCAGTATTTTAAGTTATTTTTTTCTATTAATAGTATTTATCTCAGAACACCATTAAATATGGAATTAAATTCTATAGTTAGGAGAAGAGAGAGAGAAGAGTGTACAGAAGACTGTATAATGAAGACTATACACATAGCTGAAGTAGATGAGGTAATGCCTGATATATTAAAGTACCTGCCTGACATTAATTCTCAAGAGGAAAATCACTTTCAGGTGGAGAAAAATGTTGAAGCAAGATGCTGAAATGGTGGGAGCTTTGTGCAGTTTGGTGTAGGCAGCTGGTGGTTTGTGTCTGTAGCCCTTACCTCATGTTTGTTACCTTAGTCCAAAAGCTGATGGAAGAATGAGCATTACAAATGTTCAGTATGAGCCAGCTGCCAGCAGGGAGCTAAAAGAGTTGGCTGGGAAGCTGTAGGAAATGCCAACAGAAGGAATTCTTGCTGGACAAGATTGCTTGGTTAACTAAGAATTTTCCTTTCTCTGTCCTCCACTGCCAGGTCTTAAAACTGCAAGAAATTTTGAGCATAATGTACCTGTCACATCTTCCATGACACTTTTCATCTTATGCCTCTTGCTCCTGAAAGTTCAGGGTCAAATTTGTTGCTAAATTAACTGCAGAGACACTTTCCTGGACTAATTAGCCTAAACTTTCATAACTACTGGTTGATTTGAAATAAAAAGAGAAGTAATTAAATTGTTCTGTTCATACTGATGGGCTGCTAAGGAGAGATTACTTAACTAACAGTTTTCCAAGGAATATTAATGTAGACATGTTTTAATAGGAATATATACACAGGTCAAGATTGAAGTGCATGGTGATGCATTTCAGAATGACTCAGTATGTCCTTTGAGGACATGCCATGTGCTAGTGCAAAGCAGAGGGGGTGGGAGATGTGCAGGAGTGCCCGTGTGGAAGCTTTCAAGTCACTGCAATCCTTGGAAGTGCTGTTCCCAGATACCTGCTATTTTTTGCATACAGAGCTTAGGCTGTGCCAAATTCTGTTGATTTAACTTGTATTATGTCCCCCAGTCCTGGGGGTTGATTCTGCTCCTCATCCTCTAATTATTTTCTAAGATTCTGGTCCTTTTGGCTACCAAGATCAAAGGAATTCTGGTTCATCTTTTGATTAACTGTTGTTTTTTTCAGTATGCTGGCAGATAAACTGAACATGACCCCTGAAGAAGCAGAAAGATGGATTGTCAACCTGATTCGAAATGCACGATTGGATGCCAAGCTGGATTCTAAGCTGGTAAGGCTGCATTGATGGAGCCAAAAGAATTTGTTGCATTTTTCATTCACTTTCTTTTTGCCCTGTTAGGATCAGTGCTTTTGAGTTTGCCCAGCAAGTGGAGTGGGCTTCATGTCTTCAGTTTTGATCCTGAGTGTAAGATGATGTCTGAAAGCAGAGCATTAAAGTCCTAGTCATTCAGATTGTGACATTTTCTCTCTTTTCCTGTGTTTTAGGGCCATGTAGTCATGGGCAACAATGCAGTCTCACCTTATCAGCAAGTGATTGAAAAGACCAAAAGCCTGTCTTTTCGTAGCCAGATGTTGGCTATGAACATTGAGAAGAAGTTGAATCAGAGTGGTAGATCTGAGGTTGGTATCAGCTACATTTTCTGAATTCCTGCTGTCTTTATTGGCAAAGTATCATCACTCCTAACCTCTTCAGTTCATCAGATGAACCTACTTCTAGTTCTACATATTAAATTGAAAAGTCTTATTTTACTTAAAGCATTAGATTCTTGTTTCCTTCTCACATCTCTTTACAAGGTTGCTTGTGGCTTTTTTTTTTCTCCTGTGTAACTAAGCATGTTTCTGTTCCATTCTCTTTCCTTCACTGCCTGGAAAGGGCTAGTTTTGAAGAGTGACATTTACAAAAGTAGTTGGATTTTTAAGTGGGTTGAATGGGAAGAGTATCTGTAGGTGTGTACAGGCAGTATTGAGAGAAGAATGGATGGTGCTGAAGATGGGAAGGTGAAGGAGTTGTGCAAAATCTTCACTGTTAAGCCCATTTCATGAACTACTAGAGAATCTAATTAGGGCAGCCAGACGTTTAAGTAGAACCAGTGAAATTTGTCAAGATGATCTTGGGTTTGCCTCTGTCCACTTGAAAACATCAGCAGATGTGTGATGGAGGAAAACAGGTGGATGAAACTGAAGTCCACCCTGCCATGGATATTTACAAATGTTCAAACCACACATTAAAAACTTAGAAAACACTCAAGGTTTTCTTGGGTTTCCTCACTGGAATATTGATGGAAGTTAGATAATCAGTGGTGGATTGGTTTATTATTGTTTTATTTATTAAAGGAAAATCATGTGAAACTTGACATAGTTTTCCTGAGGGGGGGAAGCTGCCAAGCTACTCATATTTATTTTGGAGTCTTCCAGAACTTCTCAAAACTACGAGCTTGGGGGACTTGAGCTGTACAGCTTATTTACAGCATGTATTTCTGCTATGGCAATACTGACTTTAAACTTACAGGGTATCCTTATGATAAATATTCCCTCTTCCTAGCCATATATCTTTTAATTCTCAAATTCAGAAACAGATGCAGTAATTTTCTACTAATCCTTCTTTATTTATTCTTTAGGCACCTAACTGGGCTACTCAAGACTCTGGCTTCTACTGAAATGCTTCTGCAGAGGGGGGACAAAACAAACCACTTTTCATTTGACTAAAACCCATAAATATGTAACTTTTTGAGAAGATCATTGTGTTCCATCTACCATCATTTGAATAAATTTGGCTAATTTTCAGTCTGTGCATCTCTCTGACTTAAATAATTACATACCTGATGATGTTGTATAGGGACATAACAGTGTTCTGAAGCATTTTGGATGACAGTTTGCAAGATTGAAAATGTCCATTTTCAAAGGATGCTACTTGCTCCTGGAGCTTGGAAGTGGGGAATGCCTGTTATCTCTTACTGTAGACAACACACAAAACTAAAGGTGGATGGTACAAACAAATGGTTCACTGGACTTTTTTTCCAAACAAGTCTTTTTCTGTGCTTTTTTCTGTTTGCTTTACACAAAATAAGTTTGGTAAAGACATGTGCATCCTGCATCTTTTATGAAGCTTGACATAATCTACATGCAGAATAATTTGGGTAGACCTGTGTGTTCATGCTTCAGAATTTTTCCTGCTCTAAATCTCTTTTTTTAGTCTTGGAAACTTTCAGGAGTAGAGCTTTTTTAGGGGTCAAAAAAAAAAGCCTTTCAAAAGAACTGACTAATGACCTGCATATCATTTAAGGCTTTTCTTTTTAAGAACTTTAGATTTTAAGAGTCACAATGCAGACTTGAAGTAACAAACCCCTGTATTGTTCAGCTGGTTTATTTGGAAGTGGGTTTTGAATTTCTAGGATTTTTTTTTCAGCTAGTGTTTCACACTTCCCTTAGGTCCTGCAGTGCCAAAGGTGCTATCATAGCACCTCTAAGCCAGAAAATCCAAGATCCTCTTTAGGTTTCTGTGAAGTGCAGTGACTGATCAGTGAGGTGAGGATCAGCATTGGAAAAGCAGAGGCACTAGCTGTGCATAAAGCTCTATGTTTAAGGTTGAGGGGAGAAATTGAGTTGCCTTCAGCTTATTCCAACTGTACCTTTTTCCCTTTTTGCTCTGAAAGTTCTGGACAGCAAGATGAATGTAATTAGCAGGTGTCCCTGTGGGAAGAGCCATGCCTTCTGGCACATCCATAGTGTTCTGACTCTGCTTTCTTAGCAGAGTAGAACCAGCATTGTTCTAGAAAAGATTGTTACCCTGAAGAGAACCTTGCTGGAGAACTGGGCCCAACTTTTGGCCTCCTCATACAAGGCAGATACTGATCCTCTGGTGCAAGTCTGCTGGAGGAATATGAAATGGTGAGGAGACCATGTTGACATAACAGCTCTTGTTTCTCCCTTTTATGTGCAGCCTCAAGGCAAGAACACTGGATTTTATTGCTTCATTCCCTTCAGTGGGAGAGTTAACAGCAAGCCTGCTCTTAAAAGCACATGGGCACAGGATGAGTGGCAGTGGAAACAAATGAAAACAGGGAGAAATTCCAACTGGAGTTTGAGGGTGGAGGAAAAAAACCTGGGTTATTTGTTTTTGTTTTTTGCTGTTGAGTTGAATCAGTCATCCAGAGAGGTTGTGGAATTTCCAACCTTGGAGATGCTCAACTTAAGCAGCTGACCCTCCAGATAGATTTACACCTGCTTTGAGTGGGGAGTTGGACCCAGTGCCCTCCAGAGCTCTTGGGTCTGGTCTAAATGACTTTCTTATCCTCTTGGATGAGACTCTGACCTGCAGCATGCTTTAATACAGCAGACTATTGGAAGAAGCTCCCAGCAGCTGATTTAATTGAACTTTTCATTGTGCTACAGTCTGATCCTGTGCTGCTCATGGGTGTAAAAGCAGGGGCTGGGGGGGAAAAGTGGGACAAAAATCATACCTCCCTACCTTAGAAGGTAGTAGGTGTATGGAGCAGTTGAAAGAAGTGTCCTACCAGGATGTAAAAGACTAGAAAAATGGTGAGAGCTGGGTTCTGGTTGGGGTGGGGACTTGTTTAAAGCATCATTACTTATTTTTTTTTCTTTCTCCTAGAAAGCATTAGGTTTTGATTACTGGCACATTACTCCTGCTTCTGCAGGCAGCTTCTTTCACACTTTCTCCTGCTTCTTTGGCCACTTCTTGCTGTTGCACAACACTCCCTTGTCCATGCCCCTTGTGCTGCACAACTGGTTGTCCTTTTGAAGAACTGACCTAGCTCTAATAAATATTTATTGAGCTTAATTATGGCTTTTGTCTGACAACTGTCAAAAATGGTTGTGCTGGCCTGGCAGCTGGAATGGAAGTGATGGAAAGAAGCAGTTAAGGTGGTGCTGGATTATACACACCCATGCAAAAAGGTGATTTACAGCCCAAGGATTCACTTGTACAAAGGGTTGGTCCCTATGGTGGGGATGAAGAAGCAAGTTGGCTTTGGAGAGCAGCTTCCTGGGACTGAGCATGCTCTTTATGTCAAGTTTCTTAGTCTTCCTCAAGTTTTATCTTATGAGTTTGATTAAATTGAGAGCTTACCACAGAGTGGTAGAGGTTGGGAAGGACCTGTGGAGATCCAGTCCAATCCCAAGTGTAGATTCATTCTGTCTCATTACAGCCCAGAACACTCACTGTGGAACAATCCAGTTTGTGTAATGTTTCCATGCTTGATAACACAATCACAAAATTGCTGTTGTGTAATAAACAAGGAATTTTTAAATAAGATAAAATTGGAATGTTTTTTCTAAACAGCAGGGCAATGGCCAATGTTCAGCTTGCTTTTTGACAGGAAGAATTTACTTAGTTTTGAAATCAACTCATCTCAGGAGTTCAAAATGAAATTTCATCTCTTTCTAGAAGAAAAAATTGATAGTTCACTAAAATACAGCTCAAAAAAAAATATGTAAAATTCAGAGCAAACCATATAACCCAGATACCAGCAACTCTACCAGTTCCAAGTAATGTTTCCAATTCTCTGAAAGTCTGATTTGGGATGAAAGGGTTCTATAAACAGATTATTTTTGTATTCTCTCAGTCAGCTGACATTGTCTCTGCCTAGAGGTTGTGAAAAAAAAATCATGTTGCTCTTCACAATAAGAACCAAAACATCAAGATGGTTGTAGTTGGAGAGGAGTGCACATCTTCTGAAGCCCCTCTGCTGTCACACAGGGTCATGTTGCTAAAATAACTCTTAGCTCTCACTTGGATTTGTTGGGTAAAAGAGGAATTAAAAATGCTAGGTCTGTAGTTTCAGGTGTGTGAGACTTTTTTCTTTGAGCAGTTCAATGTCACCTTGTCAAGTTTTCCCTCTTTAGTAGAGAATAAAGTTTGTAGTTTTCTCTTTAAACAAATGTATAAAAACTATATTTTGATGGGGGTCAAAGTTTAATTTCTAAGTGTAGAGAAGATGTCATGTTTGCAATTAAATATTTTATTTTTTTTTTTAAATTCTAGTAAATGTCTTCTCAATTGCTATTGTAGAAATGCCATCAGAAATTAAACCTGCAAAAGCCATTCAAGGATTTGTGATTAAGAGGGTAGTGATGCTGCTTCTGGGAATGGGCTCCTTTTAGAGCATCTACGAGTGGAAGAAGAGTGTGAGGAAGTTCTAATTTCCCTGCAATTAGCTGCTCATTAATTCTATAACTAATATCCACGAGGAAAGCTCAACCAGGTGCTGGTGAGCTGCATCTTAAAGGTTTAAACAAAAGGAAAAGTAGACATATTTTCTACTCCATGTTGTTTGTAAAATAACTTTCTTTACCTATCCTGATTAAATAAACATATAAATTATATATATTATATATAAACTTACTATAAATTTAAAGATGTGAATATTCCAAACTGCAAGGCTTCTAAGGAATATTCTCATTTTGTATGAGCAAAACCATCACTGAATTGGAGCTCCCCAGAGCTATTCCCATGAAGTTATCAAGTAGAGGATGGTTAAGGTTTCTTTGCAGCCTGTGCTGAGGAGCCAGATGCATCAGCATCTTCCTTGCCTCCACCCACACCTTTGTAAGTACCACATTTGTGCCTTGCTCAGTGCATCCCTGGTTCTGGGAGGGCATTCAGAATTCAGGTGGTGTAGAATTCCTTTGGAAAGGAGTAGTCCATGTGGTAAACAACCAGACCAGGCACAGCACAGCTCATGCACCCACTGTGTGCTGACAGTGTGGACTAAACTCCATCCCAACCAGCTCTGGGGGAGGGTTGGAATTATGGCCACTGGACACATTTGAGCTTTAGTAAAATCAATAGTTTAAGAAGTTGGAAAACATGTATGAATTCAGACAATTGGGATGTTGGTTCTTGTCAGCCTCGAGCTAACCCTGAATATGCTAAGTGGGCCACAAAGAGAAATTTGAATGCAAACAACATAAAAATTGAAGTAAATTAAGCTTGTGGCAGTGAACATCCACTGTGATTGAATGATGGGGGTGGTTATGGAAGGATTAAAGTCTTTACACATGGCTTGGGCACAGACTTCTTACTTAATGTCACCAAAAAGATGTCATCTTTGTGTCTGCACTTAGGAATTAGAAGTTAGAGTACCTTTGTGGACTATTGGGATTTAAATGGAATGATTTAAATATGTTTTCATAACCTTGTACAAGAGGGGCCACAGAAATGCAATGTATTTCTTAATAAGTATTCAGATGATCCTTAATTTGGATTTTTTTTTCTCTTATTCCTACAGCTGTAAGGGCATTTTTTCCTCCTGTGATACCAAATGGATGTATTTTTGAAGAAGCAAAAAGGTGATTATATTTAAACAGAGTTTATCCTACATAAAAAAGTAGTTCATCACTCTCACTTATATGAACCTTGAGTTGGATGATTTCCTTGATGTAGAAGGCTTTTTCCTAATGACTTCTTGAACAAATAAGCTTTGTTTGTAACACAGAGAATTTTGAGTTTTGAGCAGTATATAAAGTACAAAATGTTTCTATTTTCTCTGCAGGTATATTTTTTACCTTGCTAGGGACTCTTTTGTTTAGTTCCATGCTGTTCTGACTGTGTATGTAGTAAAAGGCTTATTTTAACATTTATTTCTCTCCTCGCTTCATCCTGCCTTATAAGTCTTCCTGAAGGATATGAAACTCACTCAGGGCAAACAGCTTTGAAAACATTGATTGGAAATTATTACTATGAAAAATATAGTCCAATATACTGTGTGATTTGAATATAAAGCAAGTGTTACCAAGAATGGGAAATGTCAGAGAATTTCCATGGGGCTCCAGGAGGTTCAAATTAAGTTAGAAGAAACAAGGACACTCATCTCTTTTGGCTTTCAAAGTGGTTAGATATTAGTTTCTTGTACAAATTCGATCAGTGTTTTCAAAGAATATCCAGTTTCAGCTAAAATGACTTGCACAGCTTAAAGGTAATAATCTGCAGCACCCTGCCAAGTAAACAGAATTTGTGAGAGGTGGAAACACTTGTGATTATCAAGTTGGTGTGTCCAATTGAGGAGCCACATCATTCCAAATCCTGGCTGTAGTTTGTGAAGTGCCATAGGAGCCTTTTGGATCAAAGGTGCTTTATTTTAATAGCACAGTGAATTACCCCAATGTGTAATGAGCTTTCCATTTTGACTTCATTCAACCCTCATCGCCCCCCCCCCCCCCCCCCCCCCCCCCCCTCCACCCGTTGCTGTGTATATTTTTATTTTTTTGTTTTCCTTATTAGAAAATGTTAGTTTGT
>JAOEGS010012851.1:0-22408 GCA_025447755.1 Corythornis vintsioides | reverse complement strand
AAAAAATCTGACTGTATCTTGTTATATAATTTATCTGTCAATTCTGTCAAAAAGGAGAGCTTGTGTTACTTGGAGGGCCTTCATGCCAATTCAAAATGAAAAGCAATGCATGCTGCCAGTACAGCAATTGCCTACAGGCTTATTGAATTTCTTTCTTCACTCCTACTCACCACCAAAACCAGCTCAGAAAAAAAAAAAAAAAGCCCCAAAAAGTCTTATGAGAAACCAGCAGAACTGAAAGCTGATAAAATACTAATTTATTTTTTTCTTCCTGGGGAAAGCAAAATGATATATTAAACATTCTTAATGGGCTATCATATATGTGCTTGACTCCTATATAGAGCCAGACTCAGTGGGACTGTTGAACACAGAGGCAGAAGGAGCCACAAAGACGTGTACATTGTGTTAGTTTAAGCCCACATACTCAGTAACCCATCATGTTCTCTTCATCTTCACTTGCTCCTCTGCTTCTGAGTTGATCTCGTGGTGAGAGCCAACACAGCCCTCCTCTCTTTCTTCCCCTCCTCTGTGTGTTAACTCTACACTTGTGAGAAAAGTAGGATATCTGTCAGCTGGCATGATCCAGCTATTTACCATTTGTGCAGGATGCATCAGCTCCAAATCTCTGATTCCAGGGTGGGGAAATCAGATGCAGTTCCCCCCCTCCTCATCCCCCCCTGGGGTTTTCCAGCTGTATTGTTCTCCAACCAAGGAATTCTTACTGGCAGGTATGATGGAGTAAAGGTAGAGCATGTGGATGGAGGGCATGGAGGAAGCCTCCACTCCAGAGGAGGGTTTGAAAGAGATGTCCCAAAACCCAGGATGTAACAAGTGGAGGAGAAGCCTGAGGTAAAAATACCAAGTGTGAAATAGCATGAAGCACATTAGGGAAAAAATAGAGAAAAGAAGCTGTCAGGTAAGAAGAATCAAAAAGAACTAGCTAAAGTTAGGAGGAAATGAGAGCAGAGATAGGGACCAAATCAAAACTCTTGCTAGCCATGAGTATGGGGGAGAAGTGTCAAAGCTGCATCAAGGGCTCATCAGCCAATGCCAATGGGTGAAGTGGAATTTCTAAATACCTGTCAGCTGTAGTTAGTGGTAATAACAGGGAGGTAAGATCTGGACTAAGCCTGATTGGAAAAGAAAGAGGACAAAATAGCCTCTGGTGTTTGTCTCTTAATTTTATCTGTTTTCTGTGTGTTGGCTCATTAGGAATCCCACCTGCCTGCCAAGAGAGAAACCATTTTGGTTTTGCATACTTGCAGCCATATGGAGGAAAACAGATACAGTGTCGTCCCTGAAAAAAAAATGTTGTTTTCTCTCTAATGTAAGATAAGATATTTTGGGCACACCATACTGTTTGCATGGAAATATTACAGTTGAGGAGTTAAGTGGCAGCAACAGAAATGGAATAATAAGCTTGAGGAAAGTAGTCTGGTTGGCAGCTTATTAGAGGTTTTGGTTAGTAATTATAACAATCCAAAGGCTTTGAGTACCACAAGCGTCTTTCTTTTCTTTCTGGTTTATTTGTGATGAGAGAAGAATGATAGAAAAGATCCAATTTTAAATTCCAACATTCTTATATTTTATGTTTTTTTTTTTTTCTCTTGTGTTTGGATTGGTGATTTATTAAGTGACACCAAAGCAGGCTTGCCACTGGGGTAACGGCACACTGCAGCTCTTGCTATCCATCAGACAAAGGCTCCAAGCTGTAATTTGCATAGGAGCTCTTACACAAAATGCCACAAAGAAATAACACGAGGTGGGGATGGCCAAGAGCAAGAAGTCACTGCAGTCCAAACCTCCCAGAGCTAGAGGAGAAGTCTGGCTGAACAATCCGTTTAAACAAGGGACAGAATGCTTCTCATACTGGGGCAACCCGCCAGGAACCCTAAGAATCAGTTTATTATTGCTAGATTGAACTAATATCAGGATAAAAACCTACACAGCAGAGTTGGTCCAAGTACTATAGGTGGCTTGTGTGTCTTGATGCTGTCAAATGGTGCAAAATACAGAAGAAATATAGCTGTTGTGGTAGTCAGAAGCTTCCAACCCCGGTCCTTCCACCAGCCCCCTTCCAGATGCATCTGTCCAACTGGGGAATGGAGAAGGTACAAAGTTCACTGAAGAATTAGGGCCTTAAGCCAATTCTTCACAGCACCTGATCTGCCCATAGCAATTGGACTAAATAAGTGCATGTGAGCTTGGACAGGCTAAAGCATTCACAGAGCTAAGGCTGTACTCTACAAAGCAGATGTGTGTCCATCACAGAGGAGGGTGTACCCATGCCAGCTGATCACAGAATGGCAGGGGCTGGAAGGGACCTGGAAAGATCATCCAGCCCAACCCCCCTGCCAGAGCAGGGGCACCCAGACCAGATCACACAGCAACAGATCCAGGTGGGTTTGGAATGTCTCCAGAGCAGGAGACTCCACTACCCCCCTGGGCAGCCCCTGCCAGGCTCTGGCACCCTCACTGGGAAAAAATTCCTCCTCATATTTCCATGAAACTTCCTATTCCTCAGCTGCCACCCATTGCTCCTTGCCCTGTCATTGGGCATCACTGAGCAGAGCCTGGCTCCATCCTCCTGGCACTCACCCTTTATCTATTGATAAACATGGATGAGGTCCCCCCTCAGTCTCCTTTTCTCCAGGCTAAAGAGCCCCAGCTCCCTCAGCCTCTCCTCACAAGAGAGATGCTGCACTCCCTGAATCCTCTCCGTGGCTCTGCACTGAACTCTCTCCAGCAATTCTCTGTCCCTCTGGAACTGGGGAGCCCAGCACTGGACACAACACTCCAGATGGGGCCTCACCAGGGCAGAGTAGAGAGGCAGGAGAACCTCTCTGGCCCTACCAGCCACAGCCCTTTTAATCCAGCCCAGAATGGCACTGGCCCTCTTGGCCACAAGAGCCTCTGCTGGCTCATGGGCAGCCTCCCAGCAACCAGCACCCCCTTTTCCCCTTTCCTGTCCTCCAGCAGCTCAGTCCCAGCCTGTGCTGATACCTGGGGTTGTTCTTTCCCAACTGCCAGACTCTGCACTTGCCCTTGGTGAATTTCATTCTATTTCTCCTGCCCAACCCTCCAGCCTGGCCAGGTGTCTCTGGATGGCAGCACAGCTCTGGTGTGAAAGCCACTGCTCCCAGTTTGGTGTCATCAGCAAACTTGCTGGCAGTGCCTCTGTGCCCTCACCCAGGTTATGGATGAAGTTGTTGAACAGAACTGGTGCCAGCACTGACCCCTGTGGGACCCCACTAGTTACAGGCCTCCAACTAGACTCTATCCACTGACCACAACTCTCTGGCTTCTTTCCTTCAACCAGTTCACAGTCCTAGGAGCAATGAGGATGCTACACTGTAGGACTTGGTGTGGA
This sequence comes from Corythornis vintsioides, assembly GCA_025447755.1. Taxonomy (NCBI): domain Eukaryota; kingdom Metazoa; phylum Chordata; class Aves; order Coraciiformes; family Alcedinidae; genus Corythornis; species Corythornis vintsioides. The sequence goes on along the minus strand of JAOEGS010012851.1, from coordinate 19,038 downwards.
TGAAGAATCTCAGAAGGGTCTTGCTGTCCTCAGCAGGTGTGCACTGTCCATATTGAAGCCCAAACCACTGATGTTCCTGTACTACCTGCTTACTGACATATTTGGAGGTGCAGCACAGGTTTAATCTGTGTGTTAAAAATCCCCCAAGCTATAGCAGTGTTAGAATTGCCCTGTAAAGATCAAAAAGTAAGGCTGTGCCATGGCTGCTACAGCACCTTTTGTCCTAGCTACAGGCTGCATTCCCACCACTGTAGTTTCAAGTGAACAGGGTAGCTAACTGTACTTTTCTGGCATCAAGTCTGTGGGTAGTTTCCTGCAATGTTTACTCATCCTCTAAACCTTGGAGTATGGCATGTTCTTCATTTTTAATGTTGAACTGTAACTCTTAAAGAGAGCAGAAGGGATGTGTCAGTTAACACACTACAGTTAATTTAACAGGCAGAGCAGTCAGTATCCAACCACCTTTCTTCACCAGGCCCTGAGATCACTGTAATTGATTTTTTTTTTCTGGTCTAGAATAAGGATTTGAACCTTAACATCTCATCTCTCAAGTAAATACCATGGTGACTTTTCCTTTTTCTGCTTTTTACATTTCCTAAATAAGTTTTGGAGTGGGTCCACCCCAGCAATTTGGAGAGTTGTTCCCTTATAATCAATGTTTAAGTTCTTTATTCAAAGCAAACCCTCTAATCTAAGCAAAAAAAAAACCAACCCCAAACTATTAATTGAGAAGCCAGTCAACCAAACACTAATTACTTTATATACCTTGTATAAAACCAGTGCAGCTTATGGACATGTTTGGGTTTAGCCAAAACTCCCCAGCAATGTAAACAGAGTGACAAAGTAGATTTATTTTGACTGAGCTATCAGCTAGTGATATCTGAGACATATGAGATAGATGCAATGAGAATCATTCTTAGCATAGCTGTGCTAATTGCTAACTTCAGGTAGTTAGTTGGCTTAAAGAGTGGCTTTCCTCTCCTATTTGTTTAAACAATTTCTAGAGTATTGCAGGATTTTTCATATATGTCTACAGTGTGCTGGATATGTATGACATATATAACTTGGGAGTATTTTTAATATTAAATTAGTTTCATTAGCTGCTCTGGCATGTTTTATCTGTTAAGGTACTACTTGCTCTTGTGAAAACTGTTTCCACAGTATCTTGCTGGAAGGCTTAAAAAGCAAACAGTAAAAATGAATTAACTGAGCTGACAATACTGTATGTATTACAGTGTCAAAGGGGAAAACATTTGCAGAGAATTTGAGATTTAATTGAATGTGCTTGGCCCAAATTTCTGACCCAGTATATACAGACTTTACCAGGTTAGATGCTAAAGTATTTATCATGTAATTTTGCTATGGACTCTGTTCTGCTGAATCTAGGATTGTATGTTCATGAGAGTTTATCATCTTGATCAGATTGTCCACAACCAGGCCCAGATCTTTTGTCCTCAGTCTTCCTAAGCAGTCTTAGGCCTGTGTCCATCTCACTTGGCCTTTCTGTGCTAGCTCAGAAGAATCACCTCATTTCCTTGGTTGAAGAGAGACTGAGACTTACTGGAGTGAATCCAACAAAGAGCCACAACGATGATTCAGGGACTGGAGCATCTCAAGAGACTGAGAGAGTTTGGGCTTTTCAGCCTGGAGAAGAGAGGGCTTGGTGGAAAATTACTCATCTGTATAGATAGCCACCTGATGGGAGAGAATGAGAAAGAGGGAGCCAGACAAAAAAACCCCCCACTTTTTTACTCTGAGGTTGATCAAACAGTGGCACAGGTTTCCCAGAGAGTTTGTGTAGCCTCCCTCCTTCACTCAAAAGCCATCTGGGAAACCAGCTCTAGGTGTCCCTGCTTGAGCAAAGGGGTTGGAGAAGTTGATCTGTACTGTGATTCTGTCATAACCTCCTTCTCTGTGAGACAGATGAATGGAAATGTTCCAAACAGTGCAAATTCCTTGTTTAATAAAAAAACATGTCATGGCTATGCAGCTATGCCAGAGCTGAAGTCAGGCTCCAGAACTTCCTAGGAGTGAACCTTCTCTCCAAGGTTGGCATTATATACTCCTTTTTGCCTTGTATGGAAGTCCAAGATTTTCACTAGTGGAAGCTATCTGCACAAGGATGATAGTTGGGAATGTCCAAAATAAATTGAATATTAATGTGACCAGGACCTGTCACAGGACTGGCCAGGGCTGAGTTCTGCTGAAGGTCTAGAAGAAAGTTTGGTTTGATGGGTCCTCTGGAGACAGAGGAGTGTCCTGATTCTGTTGTGAACTTTTGAGTCATATCCTGAGCATGAACATTAATAGAAAGGATTCTGGAGGAATCATCTTTATTTAAAGGTAATTTGCATTTTGCTTTTCTCAGGAGGGAAGCATAGTATAAGAATGACATAGGACCAGAGTAAATAAGTGAGAAAACCATCAGTGCTATGCAGACATCTGCTCTTAAGTTTGCCAGCAGAGTTTCACTCTTCTACTCTATTGCTGCTATTGCCACTGGTAAGAAAGATGGTTTGCTGCCTTCCCTCTTCCCAAGTTTAACATTAGGTCTTCAAAATTTCTCCCCTCTTTCCCATATTCCTCTTTAATAATGGCTGATTTTACAGTTGTGAATTGTTTTGCTTTCTTTGAGCAGCTGCTGGGTGCACTGTTGCTGGCTGGGCAACAGCTTCTGCTCTGGGTCCCCTCCACAGGCAGTGCCATTGGAACAGGCAGTGGATGAAAAAGAAGCAGGACACATTTCCCTGGCAAATCTGTGTTGTCACCCTCTCAGCCTGGTCTTAGACCTCTGGTGGAGGCTGCCCAGGGGGGGTTGTGGAGTCTCCTGCTCTGGAGACATTCCAAACCCACCTGGATCTGTTCCTGGGTGATCTGGTCTGGGTGCCCCTGCTCTGGCAGGAGGGTTGGGCTAGATGATCTTTTGAGGTCCCTTCCAAGCCCTAACATTCTGTGATTCTGTGGTTCTGCTAACAGTTGCATAAGATGAACTCACTTTAAAAATTCCCCTCACAGAATTTGTCCCAGCCACATCCCTCTGCATCCCTGGTGCTGGGCAGATAACACGTGGATTTTGATACCACAACAATGGCTCAGTGCACAAGATGCTGTTCCCCAGAAGTACTCACCAGTGGGGAGTGGACTTGGGCCCAGCAGTATTATTAGTTGTGTTCCCCAAGCCAGCTATCAGTCAGAAAATATTCAGCTGCCAACTATGGGCCAAACCAGGGCTGGGGTGAAGGAAGGTTTGGGAGTGTCATGAGGGCAATGCAGATGATCAGGAGCTGTTTTTAGACTGAGACATGTGATTCGTAATATTCCCTTTGTTATTTGTAATGCTGGCTAAACCCCCTAACTTTGTATTTCCCCCAAGGATAGAAACTGATATTAAATAATGAAAATCATCACTGAGGTCAAACTGATCCAAAAATATCCATTAAAGTGATGATAAAAACTTCAGTGTTGAGTTCAGGGAAAGCAAAGTGAAATATCTGCATTTGGCATGGCCTCACTTAACTCTCCTGATTTCAAGGGCTTGGTGGAGGGAAAAAAGAATCCAAAAGAAAGTAGAAATTAACAGCAAACAACATCTAGATTATCATATGTATTATTCTGCCAGTGCAGGATTGAGTCCTTTACCATTTATTTCAGCCTTTCAGTTCCTAAGGAGCTTGATTTCTGTGCTTTCAACAGAACATAGGCTTGGTTACTTATGTACTGTGGTTCATGCTTTTGGCTCCAGCAGTCCCCTTCTCAGCCCCGGGGGTACTGTTGAGATGGCAGGCATCACAGTTTCTCTGCCCTGTTTTCTAATTCAATTTCACACTGAGGAATGATGACCTTACATTTGCTCTTTCTCCCTCTTCTTTTTCAGCTCTATTGTGCTCTAAGGACAGAAAGGAGTCACGTTTTTGTCCCAGAAGAAAGGTATGATACACCTTTCCAAGACTTGCAGTGTAGCAAAAGCTGGCATTCATCATGATCAGCAGGGTATAAAGCCCAAACAAAACAGGATTCTAGTGTGCTTTCTGCACTTCTCAAAATTAAAAGCTGTATTTTGTGGCTTTCGAGTTCTGAAAATATGTCCTTGGGTATATCTGTGTAATTCCTCTGACAAAGCTGAATATAAGCTCTTTTCTTGCCCTTTCACTGAAAACCTTCCTTTCTGTGCTTAGATATTTGTCACAACAGCATGTCAAGGGCTGGCACCCTGAGCACGGTGAGATCATACACCCGCTTCCTATTAGTGTCACTATCTCCTGCTCCTTTAGTGTAGGACCATCTACTAAGCCTGGCTTTCTTCTGAGCTGGGCTAAAGGAGGTGACAGTGTCAGAGAGAATGCTCATGAGTTCTCTTTTAATTTGTTTCCCTGAGCTTTGTTTATTAGCACCATAAGACAGGGGGTAATCAACGATGTGACAGCAGAAAAGTCTAATATTCTACAGATTATACACATATGCTTCTATATTAATGGATGTAGTTTTACTTCTGAAGCTTACTGTAGATTAACAATACAAATGGTTGGATTTTATCTAGGGCTTCTTAACTGTCCAAAATTCTTCTTAAACTCCCTTCTTTATTATCATTTGGCAGAGATGCTTCTTGCATATTCCAACAAGTATTGCAATCGTTTTATTGCTAAATAGACATGCTGGAGAAAGCATGTGCTTAACATTGCAACATATAATACTTCACCTTTCTTAACATGAAGTAGTAAAGGTCTCCAAATTGTACTTGGAAGACAGCTCCAAAGCAAGTTACTAAATTAAAAGGTTATTCAGACAAGATGTTGAATACAGAATATGTCTCTGCTAAATAATGCTTCTATTACAAGAAAAGAATCTGCAAATTCTGACATTTCCATTTAAAGTTTCCATCATATCCCCTTCCTCTTCATAAGGGATCATTTAAAGAGATGCTTTTGATTATCAGTGGTTGTGGTGGTAACAGTTCTGTGTTTAGAAGTATCAATCTTTATTCCTCTTTCCTTCTATAATCAAAGTAAATAATGAGGGGAAAAGAATGTCTCAAAGAGGGCAGGGTAATCTCCACAATGACATTTTAAAAAATAGCTTCATTATTTTCTCTATTTAATATATAAATGATAATGAAACAGAGTGCAAAGTAGAAATAAAAAAACTAAATATACATTATACCAGCAATATGTGAATGTATATATATAGCTAAAAAAAAAAAGCAAACAAAAACCCACAAAAAAACCAAGCAGCACAAAACATTTCAATGTATAGATTCAGATATAAAAGGGAGCTTTTAAGAACATTGGGTTCACAGAGGAAAACCAAGGGGCAATGGTCACAGCTTGCAGTGAGGAAAGTTCTCTCTGGACATATGGAAACCAAATTTCCCAGTAAGGTTGGACAAGGATGGGAAGAGGTCACATGGAGAGGCTGTGGAATCTTCCATCTTGAAGTTCATTTTCAAAACTCAGCTGGACAAGGCCCTCAGCAACCTGACCTAACTCTGGAGTTAGCTCTGCTTTGGGCAAGAGGTTAGACAGATGATTCTTCCAAGGTCCCTTCCAAAGCCAGTTACTCTACAGTCCTGTGTGGGTGGGTTTGTATGTGTAGGAGAGATAAAGCAGGGATTGCATAAAGCTTAGGGCAGAAGATGTAAAATCTATGCACAAGTATATAAAACTATGTAAAAACCACTTCACATTTCATCTTTGCATTCCACAGGTCCTTGTGAAGCCATTTTTTCTGAGGCCATGGTAAATTTAAACTTATATATATACATATATATACATTACCTAGATAGTCAGAGTGCCATGGGGTTGCAAAACAGAAAACCTAAACTGGCTTGGTTTACATGAGTCTTGAAAATGTTGTGATCAATATGCTGGCAAACTTAATGAAAACATACAGCTTTAAGGAATTTGTTCTTCTTCAAGCAAAATGCTCAAGGATACTGCTGGAAATGTTACTTGAGCAAAGAATACACAAGCAGGTCCAAAACTGAAGAGTCTGTGTTTCCAAGAAGCAGAAGAGTCAGAAGGAAGTCAATCTTTGTTGCCCTCTCAGTATGTAAGAGAATTTAATTGGATTTGCTTCTAATCACAGTCTCTTAATATTTATAGTCTTTATAGTCTTAATATTTTTGCTCAGACAAAAATTAGCCTCATTTGCAATCTCTGTATCCTGACAGAAGAATCTGGGATAGGGCTCCTTCACTACCTTTACACAGATAATAATTTTAAAAGAGCTTTGCAGCTTTAAATTAAAAGAGAATGACTGTGTCAATCTCTCTCAAAACAGAGACAATTTTATGAGAGTTTGGGGTTTTTTTATGCACTGTGGATGTTACACAGATACCAGGTGACCAGGTAAGCAGGCTCTGAAGGGAAGCTACATGGACATCAAAAGGTATACGGAGCAGTCTTCTCACTCTATTTTGGGAACTCATGTTGTTTATGGGATTGCCAAATCATCCCAGTTGGCTGGGACTCTGGGAGGTCCCTGATACAATTTCTTGCTAAAAGCAGGATCAGCAGAGTCCAGCCAAGGTTGCTCAAGGCCTTGTTCAAGGAAGGTGGCTCCACAGCTTCTCTAGGCAAGCCTCTTCAATGCAAATGATTTCTACCCATCCTGAATCTCTCCTGTTTCAGTGCCTCACCACTGTCTCCCATTCTTCTGCCTGGCACCTCCATGAGGATCCTGGCTCCCAACTGCTCTGTAACCTTCTTGTACATGTGGGAAGAAGCTGTTAGGTCTTCCCCAAATCCCCTCTTCTTTGGGGTGAACAAGCTCAGCTCCCTCAGCATTCCCTTACAGGGCTAGGGTTCCAGCTTCCACACAGAGTGGTTCTCCCTTTCTCTTGCTCTGGTTTTGGGAGACACCAAACTGGGCACAGTATTCCATTATTGTTATTTATTATTTTAGATCACATTTTGAAACATAACGAATTAAGTGTATTTTAAGAATTTTAAGGAGGCAAAGATAGACTGATAAATAAAGAGTTGGAAGCTGGTTTGTATATAAATGTATTCCATTCTGAAGTTTAGATGTAAAGCTTGTCAGGATGATTCATTTTTTTCACTGAAAATAAAGATACATCTCTTCTACTACAGTGTGAAGCTATGAAGACTTACATATTATTGCTGAGAGTCTGGTGTTGGGAAGAATCATGACTTCAGTGTAGAGATGAGTTGCTCAGCTACAGGAACATGGAGAAATTTGTTTTTGAAGTGTACTTTGGTATCATGCATTTTAAGATCTCTGCTCTGTGATGAAGTTAGGATACTTGCAGATCATATTCTATGCAGCCAAATAAAGAATGGAAAGGTTCAATTACTTTCTATTGCAAAAGCAGCAGCACTTTGGCTTTAATTTAGCCAAAGTGTAGAAGGTAAAATATTTAACAGTCAGTGAAACCTCTGTGGAGCGTAACACAGAAAACGGAATTTTCAACGACCAGAACTCAACTTCTAGAAAGTGATTTTTGAACAGTGTGTAGTGAATCATGTCAACACTGTTCAAGTGCATTAATTTGGCTGCTGAGACTTTGGAATAACCTATGTAAAATACACCCTCCCTAGCTATCCCCATGGCTAAAGCTGTTGCCCAGACTCTCATCGTCTGTTATTTCAGTCATTGCCACATCATCTTCTTGGGCCTTGACCAATGAATTCTTTCTATGACCATGTTCATCAAACATACCATTGCTCAGATAGCTTTCCCAGTTCCCCACTTTGACAAATTCCCCCCTGGAATGTGTGCAGTGTTCGTTAGTGCCCCGGTGCTGATGATGGGACAGCCACAGTGCTGTGTCTACAGTGAATTCCTCTCTCTGATTTCACTGGGACTACGACACCATTCTTCCCAAAACCATTCATGATTTCTCTTAATCACATCTCCAAGCTACCTTCATTCTTCTTGATTTATTGACCATCATAAACAGGTAGCTATGTGCTTGAATTCTTGTCTCCATTAGCTCCACAGTTCTTTTCCTCAGTCCTTGTTTCCCGTTGTCATTCCTTCAGAAGATCAGCCCAAGGGGATACTCTGGTGATCCTCATGCACCTTCCACTGCCTGACAGGGACTAACTAGACACTTCAATGTCACTTCATCTCTTTTTCCTGCCTTCTACCTTCTGTCTTTGGGTAGTCTTCTCAGACAACAGCAGCAAGTCATCCTGAGGCTTACCTGCAGATTTAACAAACAAACTGTCTAGTCTCTATCTAGAAAATTCTTTCTATGCAGCCTATTTTAAAAGATTACTTTTCAATCCATCACAGTGTCAACACTATGATCTGGATGGCAGATATCTTGGTGGGTTTTTTTTGCAACATTGTGTTCTGTAAATTCAAATCCAGTTTAGCCTGCTGTCTATCTAGCATTGTGCTCTTGCCTGTTAACTTTGACTGTAATGTTCTTTTTCTTGCATACTTCCACTGATTCTTCCTCATAATAGAAAGCAGAAGTTGCCTGTCTTCTCTTTGAAAGCACTTTTTGCCTGTCATACCTCACACAATACTGACAGTTTACCTCCAGTCACCACTTGATCCAGGACGCAGGTCTCCATCACTCAAACTCTGCATCTTTCATACAAGTTGCTCCTTAACAGGTCATTGTGCTTAGAAAAAGCTCTTAAAAAAAAAAATCCTTTAAAGTTATAGCTGTGTTTCCTAACAAAGTGTTGAAAATGCCATTCTGGCTCAGCCATTGCCTGTTACAGACCAGCAGTGTCTCGCTGGCTGCAGATGTTCCCCATCGGCTGTCTCTTGATATAAATCTCACCAAGCAGTCCTGAGGAAGTAGTTCTGTCCTGGACTTACATGGCATGATAGGATGCTAGCCCATGGCTAGTGCTGCCAAGTATGACGTGGGCTGCCTGTGGGTGGTCTATCCTGCCTGGCTCCAACTGGATGTTAAAATCTCAGCTGGCTCCTGAGCCATTGGCTGCAGGCTCCCTCCACAGTGAGTGCTGGCTCCCATGTTGCACACGGGAAAACTCAGTGCTGAGGCTTATCCTGCTCTCAAAAGTCGAGGAGTTTCACTTGGAGATATTTTCATCATGCTTATTTTTCAGGTCTGGGAGACCTTCAAAGTTGCCCAGGGTGGAGAAGGATGACAGGCTACCCCTCCCTAAGAAATGGGGCAATGTCTGAGACCTGTGTCCCCTGAAACCTACCACTGTACTTTGAGAGACCTCAGTCATCTTCAGTGTCAGCAGGACACCTTTCTGAAAATATGTCTATTATATATTTCAAACCCATCTAGAAATTGAGCTGCATTAGAGGGGAGGTCCTGATATCACTATTACACAAGGGACTCCCAAGACTCATCTCCAGGTAACTGGTGTAGACTCAAAGCCCCATGACTATGAGTTTGTGGACCTGAGATATTTCCTGGAGCCCTCACAAAGGTGTAGTGAACACCTCTGATTTCCCCTGTTACTCTGTTCTCTCTCTCTCCCTTGCACTGCAGCTTGGGAAGATCTGTAGGGTGGTGGTACACTTTTTATTCCTGCATCAGAGAATCTTAACCATGTCCTCTTCAGTACTGCTAGGGCAAAAAGTTTCAGTCTCAGCTTTCTGTGGGGTGGATATGTGGACAAAACATCTCAGAGAGCTCCATTTGCCAGTACATATTCTCCACTGAAATAAATTATGACCTCTGTTGCAACAAGTCTATCATCTATCTATCTATCTATCTATCTATCTATCTATCTATCTATCTATCTATCTATCTATCTATCTATCTATCTATCTATCCATCCATCCATCCGGAAAGTTTTATTGTGTAAGATACTGGGGAAAATAAAGACCACAAACAACATGTATACACGCCTTATTTTTTTGCACTCTTTCCCATAGAATCTACACTAAATCCACTTGGAGACCACTGACACTGAACTAGGCTGACCTAATTCTTTGGTCTGTGTTAGTTGACAGGTCATGTCTCTGTTATTCTTTGATTATGACAACATTGAAAGTTACTGGTGCTGTGTGGGCACAGGAGGAACTCACACCCTGTAACCTCATATTGATATTCATAGTAAATATTTGATAGATACGTGCAGTAGTGGGACTTAAAAAAAATTTATGTTTCATGCTAACATTTAAGCTAGTCTAGTACTGCCACTGTACAGTAGAGAAGTGTAAAGAAGGGCAGCCCAAGGGCTACAGCACAATCTGAGATCTTGGAAAATTCAGGATCAAGTTTTGACACAGTCTCATAGATCCCTTTTGATTTCAGGCAAGTTATTCAGCTTTTTTGTAACTCAGTCTTCTGTCTGGAAACTGAGGATATTGATGCTTCTCTTCTTCAGATGAGTATTGTACTGATAAATAGTCAAAGGTTTTGAGGTCTCAGGGTGGTATGGTAAACACCATACAGTCAGACTTCATTATCTGCGGTCAGATTGGCCAGCCCATGGATGAAAACACGATTTATTATCTCAGGCACAGCGCCACGTGAATGCAGTTACAATCCTTCCAGGGCCAGCTCTGCTCTGGAAAGAGTACATCTGCTTTTTTGAGCTGGCTCCATCCCGAGGCAGCTCAGGTATTTCACTACCACATTCCCACAAGCAGAACTGCCGGGGCAGGGGAGGGCAGAAAGGAGCAGGAACACCCAGCACAGAGCCAGCATAGGTCCAGCTGGGTTTATGAGACCTGTCTGTGCCCCATCCACGCTGCTTGACCAGCTTTTGCACCTGCTCCCTAGAGCCTCTGGGTCCTGGGGAGCTCATTAGGTTAGGCACAAGAGGACCAGCACCGAAACCAGGGAACCACGGGCTGTTTGCATCCCCGCAGCGCCGCGAGAATCAGAAGAACGCAGAGAATCCGATGGTTCTGTGGCGTCAGTGTAGTTGATGTTACGAGCAATTAACAGACCCTCCTGCATCAGGGATAAAGAAATTCACCTGGAACCGCTTAAGTGCTCCCTTGTTTCACCCTCTCACGTCTGTATTAGAGGTCCTTGCCTTACCAGCTCTACGGTACTTTGGCCAAGTAGAGATATGGCTAAAAACAGGTAAAAATCACTTGCTAAAGTTTTACTTCATTACTTCAGGAGCCTTATTCCTACGACACAGCGGTAGTAAAGTCAAACACTGGAGGAAAAAATAAAAGAGAACCAACAAAAATCGGAGGAAGAGAAGCAAGAACAAAGTTTCCCAAGGCAGTACAGGGGAAAAGACGAGAAAGCTTCGCGGGGAGAATAGGAAGCCCGCCGAGGCAGAGCTCCCAGGGAAGAGCCGGGGAGGACGGGCGCTAGGGCCCGGCGTGGCCGGGGGCGGGGGCGCGGTGCCGGGGCCGGGCAGCGGGATGCCTGGGACCACAGCACCACCTACGTACCGCGGCCCCGCAGCTCGCCCCGCTGCTGCCCCCGGCTGACAGCCCCCGCCCCGCCGCGTAAAACGAGCGGGAGGAGGCGGGAGGCTTGGGGAGCCCGGCGGAGAGGGGTCGGGTGGGCTCCGGCGCGGAACCACCGCCTGCATGTGGCCGGGAGCCGCCGCCAACGCCGCCCGCCCCGCCGACCCGAGCCCGAGTCCCGGCGGCCGCCGCTCCGCGCCTGCCCGCCCGGGGCCGTCCCGCGGCACGGAGCCGCTCTCCGGAGCCGGCGGCGGGGCGGGATGGCCGCGGGGCCGCGCCGCGGAAGGTAGGGAAGGAGAGGGGGGGCGTCTTCGCCCCGCCGTGCCCGCGACCTGAGCGCCTGTGGGCGGGGTGCGCCCCTGCGCCGGATAAATAGCGCTTGCCCTCGCCTGACAGCCCGGCCCCGGGGCGCGCAGGGGTGCCGAGCGCCAGCGCTCGTCCGCTGCCTGCGGGAGAAAGTTGGGGCTCTCCTTCCGTGCTTCTATTCCGCAGCCCCGCTCCTGCCTATAACTGGGGTTTTATTTTATTTTTCTTTTTGTTCATTTCGCGGAGAGCCGGAGAAGTGAGAGGACCGACAGAGCCAGGAGCCAAGCTTTTCCCCTCTGTCTCCTTGCAGCCGGGGGAGATGCTGGAAGCGGCTGTGAGTTTGCAGAGCCCGAGAAGACGAGCGATAGGCGTGTGAGCTCCTGCCGGTCCCCGCAGCAGCCGCTGCCCCGCCGACGCTCAGCCGCCCTCTCCCTCGCCCGGGGCCGCTTGCAGCCCGGCACGCAGCCGGCCCCCGCTGCCCCTCGCTGCCGCTGGAGCGGGCGGCTCACCGCAGCGGCCCCAGGATGCAGTTTCGCCTCTTCTCCTTTGCTTTGATCATCCTGAACTGTATGGATTACGGCCACTGCCAAGCCGGCCGCTGGAGACGCAGCAAGAGAGGTGAGGAGCGCGGCAGGCTCTCCCGGGGCGGCGAGCGAGGAGCGCTTGCGGGGCGGGATGGGGGCTGCCGGGGGGACTGGCCCGCCCGGCCCCTTCCCTCCGAGCTCCCGGGCAGGTGGGGAGAGCCGCGACTCTCCGCCCGCGGGTCCGGCCCCGCACGTGGGGCGGGCGGCAAGATTCGGGGTACGGGGCCGGGCCGGTGTCGTCGACCCCTCGGCGGGGTTCCCGCTTCGCTCTCGCTGGGGATGCGGCAGGAGCGGCGTAGGCGTGAACCCCGATGGCCGCTCCGCCACCCGCCCGGGGCCGTCGAGCTGTAGGTGAGAAACCCCCCGCGGGGCCGCCGGCTCCTCCCGCCGCAGCGGTTGCCTCCGAACGGGGTCGGCAGAGCCCGGGGGGCTCTCTGCGAGCAGCCCGCCGCGGGAAAGAGCGCTGCCGGGAGCCGCTGCCGACCCCTCGGGCACAGCGAGCGCTGGAAGCGGCTCTGACTTTGCCGTCGAACGGCTTCCCGCAGCCCGAGGTTTGCCGTTAACCCGCTGGGTTAGGGGCTCGGGCTGCCTTCCGCGGACCGTCCTAAGAGTCACCGTGTTTCCCAGGTAGAAACGCGGTTTCTCCTTCTCCGTTCTGCGGCCGCCTGGATCTCCCCCCCGACCCCTCCGTGCCGCTCCCGCGGGGCTCGGGCGGATCAGGCTGTGGGGAGCCACGGGGCGGAGGGAACAGCGACTTTCCCAGCGCCGGGGGAAGGAATCTCTGCCGGCAGCTGCTGCTCAAAGTCTGCAGACCCCTTTGAGGGGAAAAAAATAAGAGAGAGAAACGATGCGTTAGGGTTTAATATATCCTAAAACGCTGGTGTGGGGATTGCCGGAGTTGAGGAGCGATGTAATGTGCCAGTACAGCACCCATGTGGACCAAAATGTTACTGCAGCGCTTCCCAGCGTGTCAGGGCTGTTTGGGCTTTTTTTTTGGTATGGGTTTTTAATGTGTCTGTTTGTTTGCTTGTGGTTTTTGTTTTTGGTTTGGTTGTTTGAGTTTTTTCCACCCTTTTTTTTTTTTCTCGGTGGGGGGCAGGTATCTCTTCAGTATCAAATAGTTTTATTATCCATATATTCGGAATTATTTTGCCACCCCTTATTGTTGGCTCTCTCTCCCCGTTTCTGAAGTTAGTGAAAATCAGGTGTCTCAGCTGCTAAGAAATTCGTATTTCTGAGAGAATTTCACTTTCAGTGCAATTATTTGGGAGGGGAGGGAGTTACCATCTCCAACGTTAAGCCGGTAGAAATAGTAACAACACTGTGAAAGGAAAATAATTTGCTCTTTCATGCATATATCACCTTCAGAGTTAGGTACAAATAAAACGGGAAAGCAATTTACTTGTGATGGTTCTTCAACAGATGGTTTCCAGAATTTAATTTTTTTGTGTGTGTGTGTGGCTAAAACTATAGCAGTCCTTTAAAGTGACCAGACTATCTGTGCTAACAAAGGCTATACTGTGTCTTTAATTAAATGTGGAACTACTTAGAGTGCTGGCTAGACAGTGGAGGGTGATAGTGGTATTTCTGCTTTACAACAGAGCTTAAGGATTGCATTGTGGGAGGACTGAAATGAATAGACATCTAACTCCAGTTGTGTGACTTGTCCTCCTGCAAAAACTTAAGCTGGTTTTAATTGATCTCATGTTCGCTGATTGATCTGAGACCAATTGTTGTGCTTGTTGAGCAGTTGGCTTTTCCAAAGGAGATTGATTTAAATTAGTTTTTAGTTTAGTTATTGGATAAATACCAACGCTATTGACAGTTGACTTACTGGCACTGTTTTGTGCTATCACCTAAGGGTTTTGTTTTGAGCTTTGAAGAATGCAGTCTTTTCTTCAGTGAAGTCTAAAGGAGTGAGCAGAGCTAGTCCTAAGCACTGAAAGCAAAATATGAGAATGTATTCAAATTATAATAGACGTTTGCCATAACACATGCAGTCTGAAGTAATGCTTTCGTACAGGACCCAAAATTCCAATAATTTCACAATTTTTCCATATCCCATCTGCAAATAATCAGGCATTCACTGTGGGGTACTGGCAGTTAAAATTTCTCTGGCGTTCTGCTTTGTCTGTTACATGATCTTGGATCCTCTGTAATATCATTTTCTTAATGAAATATTTATTATATTTATTTTTTTTTTGGCATAGATTAAGTCTCCTGTGTGGTGGGAATCAATTGCATTCAGTCTGGAATTATGGGCAAATATGTGTAGCTGATTATTATCTTTTTTTTTTTTTTAAGCAGCTAAGTGTACAGTAAACCAGGTATATATGCTTGTATTGGAGTTTGCATGGATTTGTAGCCAAGGGAACATTATCTAATAAACAAGATTTTAGTAAATTTGTGGGGATATTCCCAGATTTCTTCATCCCCCTCATCTGCTTTCAACCCTTTCCCAAACCAGAGTGTTCAACACCGCAGTAAAAGCAAAATGGAAAAGGAAGGCTTAAAAAGGTGGTTCCAACCTGGCATTGATTTGGTTTGTTGGTCAATGTCACTTCATTAAAAGTTATGTGCTAATTACATGATGATCAATAGATTCTGTTAACACCACTGCTGCTCTTAGTTGCAGCTCATTAGAATATTGCTTAACCTAGTTGGCTCAGAGCAGAACCTTACTTCCCTTGAAACATCCTAGCAAATCTCCCTCTGGAAGTCTCCATCCTGAGCAGATAATTGACTCTTTGCTGTTCCTGCAGAAGCCACTTTAATATTTAAAGGTAATCTCACAGCTGGCTTAGACTGATACCAAAGCACCTCCTTTGCCTTTTGTTGTTTAATTGCATAACTCCTTTTTTTTTTTCTTCTTGGATACATACGTACTCATTTCAATTAAAATGTTTATCTTCAGATTTCTTTAGCAGTCAGTATAAGATGAGCTGCTTCATGTCAACATTTCACTGAATATCCCAGAGTGCATGAATAAACAGTGGGTTTTTTTTTTCTCTTTGAGATGTGTAAGACTCACCTTCCCAAAGAGTACTTGCTACAAGTCAAAGGGGAATATGTAGAAATCAAAATGGGAATATCTAAAAATGAAGACTGTCAGGCTGGCTTGCTGGGAGGGATGATGGTGTTCTGCAAAAGCATCAACAGAATATAGTATTAATTGTAAATAGCCATTGAAAATTACATGCTTACAAAGTTCCCTGAGGGAATAAAGAAAAAAATCATTGTGACAGCAGTGACTGCATTGATGGGAAGGCTCAACTGTATTACTGGAATAATAAGAGATGCGAGTGGGACACACACTGGAAATTGGAAGTCTCCTATATCCAAGAACTCCAAGGAAAACTGTGTTGAATATATATTCCTACTTAGTTCCTATTAAATGAGTGTTCTAATGGCTAAGGTGCAGACCCAGCTCCTGGATGCTGTATTAGATGTGCATAAAGAAAGAGATAATATCTGTGGCAATGAGCAAGTGACAGTGGTGATGACAAAATATCCCCTGGTGGAAATAGGAGTGTCTGGGGAAGGAAACTTCCCCAAGAGTCTCTCAGAACTCAGTATAACTCTGTGTCTGTCACATTCCTCCATGTGTGTATGAACACAGTAGCTGCAGTTAAAATGATGTCAATTAAATCTGTATCATCTTAATGGAAGATGGGTATGTTGACCACAAATCAGTTATAGGAAGTTGTTATATAGATTCTCCACTAGAAGAAGAAACCTCTTCAGGGTCTGGGGGCTGTGATTTAGCTTTCCTAATTAAATACTTCCTTGAGACAGGGATAATCTTGGAACCTGAGTTGGCTGGATTGTGCACTTAGGCCATGGGAAGGATGGATAATTTGAGCATTAGGGAACAGAAAGGTGTAGTTGGAAGCACTTGATTTAAGTAAATACCATAGCTGCTTTTACAAGGACTGTGCTCACTCCAGAAGAGTAATTTACTACACTCCCTCCCCCACAATGATCTACAGGTCAAGGCTTAGAATTGTATGAGCATATCTGTACTTTGAGATACCTGTTTTCCTTTGTGTGTTACATTAAATGCTTGTAACAGAGACATTAGCACTTTCTGGAGTAATTTCTCAGGTACTTGTTATCAGTAGTCAAGCTTTGGAGGGCAGCTTCTTTTCCTCAGCCCCTTACTATTTAGGATAGTTATTAAACATTACTTACATACACATTATTACTACAGGAGTAGGAATATCCTAGAAGTATAGCCCTTTAAAATGAACAAAAAAACAAACTTCTGGCTATTTTACCTGGTAAGTCTGAGGAAGTTTCCTCAACTGAAACGTCAGCAGAAGTCAAAAGTTCTTTGTGAATGATTGAATACTGCACCAGCTAATGCTGAGGATAGTTTGAAGCTCATGTGAATTGGGAAGATATGGAGAAGAGATGCTCAAAACACCAAGAGCAAGATTCACAGTAGAAAATCAGGCATCTAAGTTTAGGTGCTTGAATCAGTTTCCTGAAGTAGGTTTCTAGTGCTGCTTGTGATAGTGAAGGGGGGGTAACCTTCTGGGATGGCCTTGTTGTGTCATCAGAGGCTGGGTGGGATACCCTGGAGGAAGTCACATGCATCTGACACCCTTAGGTGCTTTACAGCCTGTTAAGGTGGGAATTGGATGTTTGGATGCTCTCCTTGTCTGTCTCCTCCCCTAAGCTTCACCTGGATACTGGCTGGATGGTTGTGCCCTGTCAGACCTTGAAGTCCATGCTTAGATGCATTTCTGTTAACACCCATGGGAAGGTTTACACTGTGATAAAGAACTTCTATTTGTAGGCTTGATAAACTTGGCTTAACTTTATGTTTTCCTTTTCTTTGGGGGGGTGGGGAGATGGATGTTGTCCAAGGCTTGGCTGAAATCTGTTACTAGAGCAGCTCAAAAAGCATGACAAATACCAAAAGTGAGTTTGTGTGCTAACATAGGGAAGCTGAGATGATAACAGCAAGGATGAGGTTTCACATTTCAATTACAATGTCATTTACAATATACAGCCTAATTACCATGATAAAGTATCTTTGTTAGCATGGTGTTGTTTACATAAGCTGCTTTTAATGATAAATAGGACATAATTTAAAAGCTAGAAAGTGGAAGGGGTGTTCACTATCAAAATTCAAGACAAAGAAATAAATAATGGTCTTTCTGTAAGCTGTTTCTTTGCCATTTTTTGTTGGGTTTTAGTTTGGGTTTGTTATTTTTTTTCCCTTTCTCTTGCTATTTCTGCCAAGAGTCTGACTGTCCCACGGAGGTCTGTGTTTTGTTTCTGATCATTTAACTATTTTTAATACCCAGAAACTTAACCATAGATGAGAGGAAGCTGTCTAGTCAAACCTTCAACCTTTTCCTAGTGCACTGTACATCAAATTCAAAAGCTTCTGGCTGACCAAAACATACCTTTCCAATAATGCATCCTTGATTTTAAGCTCCAGGGTTAGGATCTGTGTGACTACATGTAATTCTGTGCAATTGTGTGCAATTAATGTCTACATTTCCTTTTATAATTGTTGTAGTGCTGGTTGTTACAGTCTGTGGAGCTGCTGGTACAGCTCAACTCATGCTAGAGTAGGTGAGTGAATTTAATCAGACAAAACATACCCCAAACTATACCCCAAACTCAATAAATATACAGTAAGATGACTTGCTAGCCTCTATCTATAACTGACATGTAGTTCAGATCTACACATTCATTGTTAGTCCCTGAGGTGAGCTACAGTGAACCCCAAATAAAAATGGACCCACCACATCCAGTCTTCTCACCTATATTAAAATTACATGTTGAAGCAGCTCTTAACTTTCAGGGACCATATCTGTTAAAGTTACACTTTTTCTTGTATTAGAGATTTATTTACTTATGTGTATTTTTTTCAATACTAAATTAAATTCCTCAGCCATGCTCTCTCTTTTTCACCTCCCACTTTTGCACAGGCACAGTTGAAGAACCTACTGTGTTTTCTAGGCTCCAAGGTTTTGTTAATATTTTTCTTAGTGAAAGCCATGCCTTCATGCATGTTGGATGTTGATAATGCATGAATGTAACAGCTTGATCCTTTCATTGTGGGCCACTTTAGACTCCAAAACTATCTGCTGGCATGGTTTGTTGTCTTTGTAGCACTTGTTTAGCAGATGCAATGCTTTGGAAAGTGTGAGTTGTCTGCTGCAAAGTCACTTTGTGCATGCAGAGTAAATCTATCACTTGGAGATAGCAGTGTTGGGTTTAATGCCTGTTCCCAAGTGATTTTTGGTGTCAAATATGGCATAGGCTTGTGGTATGAGATTTTGATACTTGGAGTCTGACTAAGACATCTTGGGAGGTAAAGCATCAAGTAGATCTTGCTTCTGAGCACCAGCAGGCAATGCAGAGTTTGGGTTGTATAGCTGTTTCTCCAGTCTACATGGCAGTGTTGTCCAGCTCTTTCCTAAAGGCTACTTACTGACCAAGGTTTACTGTTATACTTGTTGAGATTTGTGTATCTGTGGTAAGGTAACTTGTCAGTCTGACTTGAAACCTGGCTGCATCATTTCCTTCTCTCCATCCAGCCATTCCAGTTCTCCCAGGGTTCACAATGATGTGAACTATCCTGTCAAACTTATTTCAAAACACTTGATGTGTGAGCTGATGTTCTGAGCATGGAGGGGAGATGTCAGATTGAGAGAAGTGATTCTGCTCCTCTACTCTGCTCTGGAGTTACTCACCTGGAGCACTGCATCCAGTTCTGGAGCCCTCAGCACAGGAGAGACATGGAGCTGCTGGAGCAGGGCCAGAGGAGGCCACAGAGATGCTCAGA
>JAOEGS010012850.1:54518-87697 GCA_025447755.1 Corythornis vintsioides | reverse complement strand
GTACTACTTGGAGATGCCAGTGTGGTGTAGTTCACACCAAGGCTCCAGACCTGACAAGGTAGGCATATCAAACGTGTTGTTTATGGGTAAACTATTTGGGTCAGCCAGCCTAGCAGTGTGTAGTCATTCAAATGTTCCTAATAGCACATCTTCCACTTATCCTTTCCTGTTATGGTGCCAGTCCTGCAGGTCACAAGTTATTGCTTAAGAGTTATTTTCCCTGGGAATAATCTAGTGTGTTTTGAACTCTACCAAGGTCTAGTTGACAGTGGACTATTTCTGGTATTGACAATGTGTAGGATCCTATAAACTGTGTTGCAGCTCAGAAGTCAGCAATGAGGCTGAAACACAGGTCTGCCATCCTACCAAACCTGCTCTTCTCCTGCTTATCACAAGTCCCTGGAGGAAGCAAATGGCAGCAGCACTGGCTTGAGCCCCACCACACACCCAGGATTTTGAGTGAGCTGAAGTGGTTTTTCCATTTCCTTGCCCTGTTATATAAACTTGCTGGAGCAGTACAGTGTCTGCTAATGTCTGATCTGTAGCAGGTCTTGCCTCTGATATACTCAGGCACAGGGACCCCATTGCCACATGGCAGAGTGAGGAGCCAAAGGCTCACAGACACATAAAATGCTTCTAAACCCTCAGATTTAGGATACGGTTGTGGTCACCATACAGACTAGCAATGGTGGTATTGTCTTTTTGTGTCTTTAATTTCCTATTCATCAGTCTGGATTTCCAGTGCAATTTAGTTGCCTTTGTACTGAGTTAAGCAATTTGTTTTATCTTCGCAAGAATGGTTGTCTTGGACTTCCCTTCTAGTTATCCCAAGGGTGATGACATATTCATATGACATCTGAAACAATGTATGCAAGATTACCTGACCACAATTTATCGGGGAAATGGATGAAAAATGCTTTCATTTAACTGATTAACATTTAATTAACATTGTTAATTAACATTGATTTTAACTTTTTCAGCTGAAGTGTAACACTTAACATTGACCTTAACTTTTAAAATCAAAGCTAGGTGCTATGAAAGCCTGGAGAAAACCATGATTGATATTATGCATTATAATCTAGTTGTATGTGATCTGTGTTGAAGTTATGGAGTAATGTGCATTGTACCATATAAAAGTCTAATGATAGTTAATGTTAGTTAATTAAGATGAACACTGAATGGTATTACCCTGTCTCATATGGGTATTAACATCGTATTAGAGCCTAACAAAATATTATTTTAGTTAAAACCACATATACCGAGTCAGTCTAGATTCTCTCTGAGAGAAATGAATTCTGAATCCGATTAAACTGACTTTTTCAAAACCATATGATGCTCTTGCATCTCAACAAAGCAAATAGGAAAACACACTATAGTCTAATAGGATAAATGGGTTTTCTTTATTAAGTGAAAATAGAGATAACTTCATACTTATGTTTAGGAATTCTAGGTCCATGAAGCAGAGATCTCCAGTCAGCTATTGCAGAAAAATGCATTATATTGTTCTGTTCATAAGCTTAGCAAGCTCCATTTTCAACTGATAAGGTTTTTCTTCTGCCATTTCACATCCTCCTATCCTGAACTCCTCCTAATGAGCCACTAATCCAGAACGACATTTCTACCATAGTATACAAAACACACTGCAGTGGATCCCAGGACAGTCTGCGCATATTCACGGATCACAGAGTGATGTCAGTGTGCTCCTGCCTTGCCTCAAAGAATGACAGGGATGAACTGAACATTTAGCTTTTTGTAATCTTGGGTGTATTTAGATACAAGAAGTTACAGCTCCTCGAAGCAGGATCAGACTCCTGATTGGTACATTATATACTCTATTGAGGCAGATCAAAAAGCACCTCTGATCTCTATCCATTCCCACATTGGAGACATCCCAGTAAACACAGACTTGCAAGGGACAAGGGTACACACAGAATTTCTCCCGTCATGAGTGTAGTGCAGATCATCAGTTGGGTCTTCACAGTCTCAGGCAAAAAGCAGTAACCAAAAAGAGGTAGAAATATGCAGAAATGCACGTGTACATATATCCCTTAAGCACATTAATATATATGTGATGTCAAATGTGAGAAGAATTTAAAGACTGTATTGTACCTTTAATTAGCAGGTGGTACTTTTTATCATTACTCATCTCAAAAGAGATGAGCCCTGTTAAGTGATCTGGAGACAAGCATAATGACTTCAATGCTCAGGTTATGAAGGGCATTTCTATAAAGAGAAGAGTAGTATAAAACAGCCAGACTCTTCATACAGTCATATTATTTCTGCTTAGTCTTATCAGCAGAACCAGGTAGTCACAGGTTGGTTGGTACAGCCATGGAAGGCAAAGCAAGGACCAAATTTCCAGAAGCAAACACATTTTGTAAGAGCCTGTGGAAAAGGAGGTTGAAGGGGAGATAGGAGTGGGAGTGAGAGCAAAATTCACGCTGGCTGGAGCAAGTGAGGAAGGCAAAGAACAGCCTTTATCAGATCAGATTGTATTTGAAAAGGAAGTTGAGGTCCATGGATGACAGGCAAAGCTTATTTCTTGCCTTTTCCCTTCTGAGCCAAAGTCTCTATGTCTGAACATCTTTCTTCTGTACCCTTCACTTCTGCAGCTGTTTCTTGCATGTCGACTCCAGACAGTGTAGGAGCATGTTGCAAATTTTGCTGAAGCACATTTCGCCAAGAAATGAAATTTCCACTACAGTTCTAAACATATTTTTAACTCCAGGATGAATGAGTGCTTTCTGCTGCATGGTTAGTGGCAAAGAAAAGTGGTTTCTGCTTACACAAAATGAAGAAAACCAGGGTGCTTTGTCTTGGCAGGGAGATGGTACCTCCAGCATCATAAAATCTTTCTGCCACACAATGCTAGCTATGCTGTGTCTCTCACCATTACCATGTGCTGAAGGCCACAAGGAGCCTTGTAGCTATGACTGTAATAGGGATTTTCAGAAAGGGAAGCTGCATCAATTTTGAGTGCGTTTGTGTCCACAGAAGCTTCACAATGAGAAATGGTAACTTGTTCTTGAATGCACAAGCATTATAGCAATGTCCATGTTGATTTTCTGTCAGCTCTTACCTCCTCAGACTTTCCCTTGGTGTGATTTTTGAATGGCACTGTAAAGTACAGGACCCAGGTGCTGTGCTACAGAAGATAATATTCTGAGGGTAGCATCTGACCCCTCTGTGAGCTCCAAAGGTAACTATGCATTTGCCTGTGGGGCTCTCTCATAATTAGGCTATTCATGAGCTATGGGGGTTGCTTTCTACTTGTGAGTGCCTTTTTTTCCCTTTGACTTATCTTTGATTCCTAGGAATTTATGCACTTTTATTCGCTTCAGAATCCAGTAATGTACAAATCTCTTTTTAAGATCTGCAATATATGCATTCGCCCCATGGGATGCCTCCCTGGGCCCATATTTGTTTTTTGTGTGTAAATATGCACAGTGGCCTCGCTGCTGCTCACACATGAGAAGAGATCACACTGAGGTGACTGATTAGGAATCAAAATTAAAACCACCAATTGGCATTAAAGGTCACATCTTTATTAGAATTATTCATCCAAATACAATTAGCTGCACACCAATCTGTGGGGAGGAGGAATGGAGGCTCTCTGTGAGTCTGACCTGATCCTGACCCAATTTACACCAACAGCATGTCTTTACCTTGAATAGAGCTTCTTCCAACTTATGGCAGAAAGGCAACGTATCTTCCAAAGCCTCACTTCTCTCCCTTCTCCCAAGGGCATCACAAAGGAGGGAAAGAAGACTTTAAGAGTCTGGGTCTTGACGGAATGAGCTCTGTTTTCTTTCTTTCTGCCCCCTACTCCCATTCTGTTCTATAAGTGGCTTTATTTCTTGTGCTGTTGGATGAAGTTCCATCAACACACTTGCTGTTGAAGGACTGCCTTTCAGTGGTAGTCACTCAATACAGTAACAGGGAGAAACACTGACGAGAGAGCAGGAAAATAAAAACAAAGCAGTGGGATTAGGCTGATGAGTTCAAGAGTTTATTTCTGCCAACCTATTAATATTAAGGCTTAATCCCCAGGGACTGCATGTAAACCATGGTAAATGAAATTAAGATGGAAACATGCACAAGAATTTGAAAAGCAGGTGAGCATCCTTTTTTAAAAGTGAGAGAAAAGATCAAGTAGAAAATGAGTAGAACATTCACTGGGATTATGAAGTAGAAAGTCCTGATGAGCCCCTTATTCTGTGCTGAATGCAATACAAGCACTCCTCCTTTCTCCGAGTGACCAACACTGGTTGCTCCCAGAGACAGTCTGTGAGGTTGCACAGGCTCTTGTGCTGATTATTTACACTGCAGAAACAGGTTTGTTGAAGTTTATATGGTCCAGACTTGGAAGATAGTAAGGCTTGTACATAATATGCCTTATTAGATCAACAGATATGGTTATATAGGTTATTCTTCAGAGCTGAAACGGAAGCAGCAAACCTGCAGGTGCCCAAAAGCAAGTGCATTTTTTTTCAAATATATCAGTTGATCTAATAAAAGACATTACTTCTCCCAGCAAGTCTTTTCTTGAGATCATTTATGGTAGCTCTTGTATTCCTGTAACCAGGGACTTCAAACCTCTTTAAAAACATTACAGTAGATAGTATCACACCAGCTTTATTTGGAAGTTAATTATTATTATTTTATCATCTTTAAAATGTGAGGAAACAGAATTGAATAGACTTATCCAAGATAAAATAGAAAGTCTGGAGAAGAAATCAGTCCTGGTCCTTCTCCTAGCCACCGCCCTGTCATATGGAAGGGATAAGCCAAATATCTCTCCAGAGGTCAGTTTTCCTTTATGACACAGGAGTTTCACAGCAGAAGTTTAGGTTTTTTCCAGGGCCATATGATGATGGCGTCAGCGTGGTGAAGTTAAAGTAACACAAAACTGCCTATACAGAATGGAGTGAAAGTTTTAGGTGTTCCTGATGTATAATTGCTCTTCATTCTTAGATGAGAATTATGATGTTAATTTTAGAGGTTTAGAAAAAGAAGGAAATTTTCATTATCATACATAATGGCCACTTATTATTCAGTGATCTGCAGCCTTTCTAGGTGCTCTGTCATTTCTGATGTTTGAAGACAAAATATCCTCTCTGTCTTCCAAAGAGAGACAGAAACACAGGTAAACACAAAATCAGATACAGGTACTATGTTACAATCTCTTCATATCTATTTGTTGATAGGGAAACAAAGGGAGGGAAAATACCATGTTTTTTCAAGAACGATTTGGAACGAGTTTTCAAGTTAGTTCACAAAAAAAATATTTGCAAGCCTATCATTTGTTAACTGGATCTGTGCAAGCGGCTTATGAGCATGGCTTTCAAACTGTTATTCCTTATTGTCTGTCTGAATTCATCTTTCTAACCACAGGGCTCTTAAGTGATGCAATTCCCAAAGCTAAATGCACATACTGTGTGTCTGCAGATCCTCATAATGAGAGTTGCTACCATGTGCAATACCATGTAAACACCTTTCTTCCTCTAGTTTCTAGAAAAATAAAAAAGAGTGAGATAAAGTTCCTATTGGTACATTTCAAATGCAAGGAATGTGTCAAAAGTCTCCCGAGAAGTCGGGTTTCCTTTATGCCACAGCAGTGAAGAAGCAAAATGTGTTTTCTTTCTTTCACTTTGTCAGAATGCAGCGCTAAAGTCTGGGGGTCAGGACCAGTGTCAAATAAACAACTTTACTGTTTTGAATTTTTTAAAGGTTGAAGCTCCAGATAAAACAACTGCCGTTTGCACACAATATGCCCTGTGATCACATGGCATGATTGATGATAAGTCAAAACAAATTTTGTTTATTCAGCTTTAAAGTGAATGTGGTGCTCAGATTTTTCTGCGGTTTTGAATGTTATTAGACAAACAAGGTGCACATATGGGATGTAGAAAAGGTAGAGGCCTGTTTCACCAACAACGTGTTTCCTTTCGGCACTGCTGAGTCATCTGTAAAGCAACCCTGGGCAGGCAGTGACTGGCACAGTGGCCTCTTCCACCATGGGGACATTTTGTTGCTCTCCAAACCTTAGCTGTGATTTGGACTGCTCTTCTCTCCCAGGAGGGCTGTGCACTGGGGCAGGAGGGCTGTCAGCCTTGGGGCTGGGCTCATGGGAGCCAGAAACAAGGAAAGGACAGAACATCTCAGACCTTACACCAGCACTTTGGTGTTGCAGCATCTGCCGGCACAGGGCCGCGGTGAGCAACCTCCCTCTTCAACCCCGAGTACAGCCCTCCAGTCACCATTCACATCAGGATTTGTGACTTACTGTTTATCACACAGCACCACTGTTCTCCTCCCAGTGTACAGACACTGCCCAGGCACCATTTTAGAGCTTTCCTTTAATAAATGAAGTGCTCATCCAGGAGAGGTGTTTCCACACAGGGTTGCTTTTTTGCCACCCTTCCCTAGGCCGTGTATTCCCTTCCTTGCAGTGAGGTGTACAGTGGATGGAGGTATGAAAGGCAGTTAATCCAGCTCCTCATTGCCTGACCTCGCAGCAGTCAGTGGGACACCTACATGTGAGGAGATGTAAGTGTGGACCCTGATGGGAGGCAGAGGCAGGTTGCCTTTCTGCATGGTGGAATTTATATTTGTCTTCATTTGTGTGCAAGAAGTGCAAGGAGGAGGCCACAGCCTTTCGGATGGAAGAATTTTATAGTTTTACTGCTGAGCTAAAATAGCAGGTTGAAAGTATAAAGGGAAAGGATATTGAACTGCACAGTTATTTCTCCATTGTCTAAGAAGGTTGTGATATTTGTTTTCTTTAAAAATTCAAGTTTTCTTATGATTATGCTTGAAAATATAAGTAAGCTAAACCTATATTTTTTCAAAGAGGAAATCCAAGCTAATTTTTTTTTCTATAGCAATAGAGTGCAAATGAAAGCAACAATTGTTTTCAATTTTTTGTACAGGAAATATCATACCAATTCATTGGGAAAATACAAATGAGGTCATTTTTTCAGAGACTCAAAGATTCCCTTGAGGAAGCTCAGTAATTTCCTAACACCACTATCGTTTATCCTTGGCCTTCCTTAAACATATTTTTCAAGAATTCTTAGCATAGCCCCTTCCACTGAAACTCTTTGTGTTAGAGTAAGACATTTGGTATAAATATTAGTGTATATAATTAGATTTTCTTTTGAAATCTTACATATGAATCCTTATATATTGTGATATCATAGATAGTGAGCTATTGAATGATTAATATTTTTAAATTTAATGTTTCTTTGTAAATTTGTTTATTTGTAAAAAGAGTTTACGCTATTTAGAGAAAAAAAAAAAAGTTGATGGCTAATTTCATCCCACTTAGTGTTTTGTAATTATATGATTACCTATAGAAACTTCAGAGTATGGTTTTTGAAAGATCAAAGTTAGTGAAAAGTCAGCATGTAATTAGTTTCTTGCTTTGGAGCATTAGGTAGAATTACTGCAAAGAGGCAAAACTATCATTTTATAGAGACCCTTAGGAGATTTATAATGATGGTAGACAAATATATGCATACAATATCAGTTGGTGTGCTAAAATTTAATTTTAGTGAGGAAATGTGGTTGAAGGTGATCACAATACATGGGGATGTTCTTATTTTAATATTGGTGGATGTTATTATTAGAGAATCATATCAAAAGATATGTCACCAGGGAGAAAATATCATTTATAAATCACTAATGAGTAGCAAACAGTGTTTAGCTTGGAGGTATAAGACATCTTTTCACAATGTGCATTTATGATCAAACACAAAAGATCAAGTGGGGGAAAAAAAAGCACGAACACTAGATCTATATTTTATCTTTTAGTTCTCAGCAACATTTTTGGTGGTTAAATGGGGTTATAGAATGGATTTGTTGTGCACTCTTTCTGTAAAGACAGAAAGAACCCTTTTAGTGTGTAACAAAGGACTCTCACTTTGGGCCCCAAATGTTGTTGTCTTTTAGAAACAATTCTTAACAAAGAACACCCCAATTTTCAGATAGTTTGCACTCCAGTATTTCAAGGGAGGAGGAAGTGGTGCAGCCAAAACATGAGGTCACTGGGATTTTCAGGTGCTGGAGTTTAACACTCCTTGGAGCATGAGCCTTTAGATGGAACCACTCTGCTCTCAGAAGTGTTGATTAAGAGCTGCCCAAACTGTTGATGTTTAAATGTGATCCTTTCACCATTCACTAACCAGTCCCTTACACTCCTCTGTGTCACATATAGAGATGAAATGTTACATTGGGTCCACCCATGGAAGTCCAGAGAACTATTGCAAGGATTTTAGGTTTGCAATTAAGCCTACTACATGAGAGAGGATATTTTCAAGACAGAGCCTTTATGACAGCACACAACATATCAGGGCTTCTTTACCCACCCAGAACATTACATGAATGTGATTTTAGCATGGAATTGAAACTTACACAAAGTACCTGGTGGCCAACCATTTAAAGACCTAATGGAATAAATTAGTTGAGAGCTGAAGCAAGCATGTGTAGGTGAGGGATTATCATAACAGACAGTACAAGGATTAGAGTCAAAAAAGGAGAAGCTGATAGTTTGAGATGGTAGTCAGAAGACATATACATGGCAAAGAAAGAACTTGAGAGAAGATACAGAGGATAAGAAATACCTTAGTCCTTTCAAAGAACAGAGGAAAAGGTGGTGGTGGACAGCAGTGGCAGCATTTAAAAGTGGCTTTTGATCCTTCCATAAAATGTTACTCACTATATATCCTGAAAAAAAACCCAAACCTAAAAAGCAGAGGAAAGAGAATAGCTTTTGCAAAAACATCATACTAGTGAACTAGGGGAAAGAGCTGAGCCATTATCCTAAATGACTGCAGATCCAAAAGTCCAAGGGAAGATGGACTTATGTAAATCAGGCATTCATTTTAGTAACTTTAACCATGAACCATTATTTGACTATTGCTACTATATTTGTCCAGCACATATGTAAGATATGACATGAAAATCATCATAAAGTATACAGGACACAAAAAGTTTCTTTATGGATTAATCAAGGATTTTTACTGGTTTATTTAATGTATATTAATTTGATCTAAATGCCTTCATCTTTCTTTATTCTTTCTTTTTTTATTAATGTCTCTTCTCATGCAGGCATAAATTATCACTTGCTGCTGTCATAAAACGAAATAAGTAAATATATATCAAGGATTCCAGAATTAAATTCTTATTTACAGTGGATCAAAACATGAAATATCTCATGTTTGCCTTGTCTTGCAAAACAAGGTACAAATCCTGCATCTGCCCCTTTGGGTTTGTTTTTATGGCTCTAAATTGGATCTGGAAACTATCCTTCATGTACCATTTTCACAGTCACCTACACCTCTTGCTAATGTCTGTAGGACAAGCCAGTACACGGAGGATGCTCAGCTAGAGGCATCCAGCCTCAGCATGAAACAAAAGGATGCACGCACACCCACGCACACAGATCAGACTGAAGCACAGTGAGGTTGCTATCACAGCGAGCAAGATTCTTAAACTAAGATTAACCTTGAAGCTCAAATGAGATAAAAACAAATAGAAATTTCTCCACAGGAATAAGAGCTTATTATAAAGGAAAGTATTTCATAACTCGCATAACTTTAATTAAGAAAAAAGGCTGGCAGGATATATTCTATCTCAGCAGCCATATGTTTAAATGTGTGTTCAGTGAGGTGCACAGAAGGTGTGCACGGCTCATTATTAACTAAGTAGATCCATGTGTGCAACTTCCTAGAAGTGCTGATGATCTCGCTCATGCATTTACATGATGCTCATCCTTTTGTCCATTATGTAGCACCATGTCTGCACCATATTGAGTTAGCTGAGCTGTGCTGGTGTAAATCGAAGCAGGTCTGTCCTGTAGCAGATGGAATGGGGTTTCTGGGAGAAGAAAAAAAAAAGGAGAAAGAGGTAAATGAGTGAATAAAATGAAAGTTGAGAGCTCTTTTGTATAGGGAGGCTTCTGGGTGGCCTCCTTCTAGTAAACCATTTTGACTTCCAGACAAAATCAGGCCACCTTCCCAAGGGTTTTTGAGAGAGACATGGCATTATTTGAAGTTCCATGGTTTCTTTGGAGCCATGTGTTCCATATTTGCTGTTTGGATGCCGCAGATAGTTAAATGTTTGGAACTGAGTCTGCAGGAGATGTTGAAGAGGACACTGCTGGTGAGAAGTCTGTTGTGTTTTTCAGTTAAGGAAATCTGCCAAGGTTTCCTTGGTAGTGTCATCAGCCACTGATTGAACACTAAGATTGATAAAAGGGTAAAGAAAGTTGTATCTGTTACTGAAATTACTCTGCATGCCAGGATGTTTATGTGCATCCATTGGAGACATAGTCCATGGTTTCTGAAGCAATTATGAAAAACTATCCAAGTTTGTCTGGAGATGTCTGAACATGCATTTTGGCATAGAGTGGTGTAAAAGAAAGGGAAATTGGCTTAAGGCTGATCCAATCAATAGATCAGGCTTTGGAAAAGAGGAAGGATGGAGGAAGCAGAAGCGACTGTGAACAACTTGTTTCTCCCATGCTCTTTGGTTAGGTGCACTGATCTCAAGTAAACTCGTGTAGGTGCAAACTGCAGTCAGGCAGACAGTGAGCCTCAGAATGTGCTCATCCCCATCTCAGGCTACACATGGAAGCAGCTGATGAGATTTCTCACCATCAGAAATCTATTCAGACATAGGCTTAGTCTTGCCTGTATATAATCTGACATTGCCCCAGTAAATTGTATGATCCAAGTAAGGCTTGTAATGGAGGTTTCTTTGTTGATCCAGAGACCTTGCAAATAGAAAGGTGAATAATTATATGTACTCTGTCAATTATCTGACGTTAGATCAGCTGATAGTCTACATATGAATTTATAATGAATCCAGAATGAATCTTTGGCCTCAGTTTGAACAAGTAGAAAATTACTATGGCCTGAACTTTGCTAAAAATTTCTGAATCCATAGAAAAAAAATGAAGAAGGGTGCTATATGAATAATGTCCACTAGAAACCATGACTATTTTGTGAGTGGGATGAATGACTGAGGGTATGACTTAAGCCTTCTAATAAGAATTAGAAGTTTTTCATGTAATCAGAGTGAAGGCAGTATGGTACAAACTGTTCCACATGTCCCGTCCACCACTGACACCCTCAGCAAAACTGTTTTCTGGCAAACTGTTTAAGTTGTGAGATAGTTGCAAGAGAACTAAAAGAAAGGCCCTTAGACATCTCTGGCATCTCAAATCCATCCTCACAGTTCTGGTTAGGCGTTGATCCCAATAACACTGTGGCTTCAACCCCTGGTTCTAATGTGGTTGTAGCTTCTGATTGCTTCAGAATTTTTCAGGCCAGGTAGGACCTATCAATACTGCTTATTTTAAAAGCAGAGCTTTCACAACCTTCTTAAGGGATCCTGGTGTGCCTTCAGGATTAAAATTCCCATACCTACACTTCTTACTACTCCATCACATGATGCTTCGATGAGATTTTTAGGGGAAAAAAAAAGTATAGAATTATTGCTGATCAACACTTAGGGCCACCTCACAGTGTTAGACAGCATTGATTGTTGATGGAGGCCACTCTGCAGGGACCATAAAGATGTGCAGAGCAAAATCACTGTCCCTGTAGGCATATATCCCAAAGACCGTCCACAAGACATGAGCTAAAGTGAAATACTTACTGACCAAGTGCTCTAAGAGTCACTGCACCACACCTTGTGATCACCCTGCACTGAAGGGTGAAAACTGATCCCAGTGTCTTGGACTTTCCAACTTTTCTTGGACAGCAGTCCCCAAACTCCTCTGAAGCTTGGGGCTCTGATATTCCAGCCAGCAGAAAGCACTGGTACCATCCTTACCACCACCTGTGTGGCAGAAACCTCGGTGGCATCAGAGGTCTGGTTTCTGCCCTTCTGTTGAGAATGGGTAAAAAAACCCCAACAACAACACAAACATACAAACAAAAAAAGCCATTATAAAATGCAAGCTGAATGAAGACAGCAAACAGGGTCTGTAAAAACTTCCAGTCAGCCTCAGCACGGGGATGCTGCATTTCCCCAGTGGTTGGAGCTGGAAGACTACTCCTCATTTAAGTGCAGATTTTTCCCTGGAAAGCTTCACAGAGATGTTTCCCATTTAAAGTTAGATGCCCTTTCACTAAATCCTTGTCTGAGGGATCAAGAAGGAAAAATGTGTGGAGGCCAACAACACATCTAACATTCTCATACCTTCCTACTGTAACAGAAAGTTCCCTCATCCCAACAGCTCCATAAAGCTGTGTCTTGTCTCATTTAGGACTGGCTGTGGGATCTGGCATTCAGAGTCTGTTGCCAGTTTAGAGAAGTCTGCCTGGATCAGTGTCACTGCCGGCCACAGCCGGCTGTGTAGGTTGCTGTCAATCCAGCTGTCTTTGTTTTTGAATGCTGTTTTGTCTGGGGGGGAGTGTTTCTCTTTTTTTTCTAGGGCAACTACCACATCAATGTCAGGGTCTGATGCTGCATCTTACTCAGAAGAGATTCACACAGGCTGATCATCAGTGGTTTAGGTTATTTCCTTAGATGAAAGCACTCCTTTCGAACACTGTTTCTCCAGGCTCCTGCCATGCTCAGCAGAAACCCCTTATTTTCCAAGCTATCCTGATTGTGAGTCAGAACAGAGCAGCTGATGGCATATAAAAAACTCACTCATTCTGTATTCTCACCTTGCAAGCAGTAAAATTTGCCTGCTAATAGACATATTTCAACCAGTTTTGCTCTTTATTGCGTTGGGCTGCAACACTAGTGACAACACTTCTGAGAAGTGGTAGGAAGATGGAGAATGCTGCTATCTAAAGCAGACATTTAGAAAGGGCTGGGCCTTCTGCTAAAGCTCTTTTGCACTTCTGTTTTGCTTGTATCCCCTGCCTTTGTGGTGAAGCACTGGGTGTCCCTGAACAGTGTCCGTAGCCTTTGACTTCTTTGAAGCAAGGGGATACCAGGTTATGGATTAAGTGATGCTGATTTTTTCATGCTGGACTAACTGAGACCTAGATAAGGCAGTACAACATGGTATGATACTAATGGCAACTTAAATTTGATGTTGTGAGCCTTGCTCATCTCATTCCCTAAGCCTTTCTCTTCACTTTAGTTGCAGAAAAGAGAGCTTTTCCAGGAGGTTGTCTTTGGCTGAGAACTGAGTCTGGGATGCAAAGAATTACAGGCATGTTGTGTGTTTATGTTTTTTCTGTTGAGTTTGGTTGTGTTGTGATATCATTTGGTGGTGGTCTGAGAAAACAGCAGCTGTGGGTCACAAAATAATGGTTCTTACTATCAAAAGCAAAACTGGAGACACCCCCTGTTTAGAAATAAGAAGCAATGTTTGTGCCATTTGCAAATGAGATGTGTTTCCCATCTCCAAGCCCCACCACGTAGGTGAGGTGGCTCAGACCATCACTCCAGTCTCATGTCTCACGCTTATTTCCCTGCTGCCACTTTGGGCAGAGGAACAAGTTCAGACAAAATAAAAGCCAACCTTTGGTCGTTGCTCTGACCCAGCCCAAAGCAGAGCTTTCCTGCGCTGTGAAAGGCTGTCTGGGCTTTATTTCCATGCTCCCCAGTTCTTCCTGGTCCGGCGGGGATGGGAACACCAGTGCCCCAGCACTGTGAGAAAGCTGTTCTTGACCTGAACCTGACCAGAAACAGGAAGTAATAGAAATCTCACCAAAAAAATAAGAAGTTTTCTCCTGAGATCTTCAGCTAGGGGGTCATTTTCTGAACTTTCTTTCCCTGGTGTAACCACTGACTTTGTTTACACCAGTGTAATGGAGCACAGCCTTAATTATGGAGGTTCCCCTACAGCTTTGCACAAGAGTCGAGCTTAAGTGTGTCCAAACCAAATCTACAGAGCTTTTGAGTTTCTCCCATGCCTAATTATTTGTGGGTTTTGGATCTATACCAAGAAATTAGTTCATATCCATCTACAATTTTCTCTTTGTTTGATTGGCTTGAGGGCTGGAATTAAGGAAGAGAATTACCTAGAATAATGCCATCTGTATTCCACATAAAGAGAATCCAACCAGAAGCAACAATGCAATGTTTTTTAAACTGTATGATATGATAATACATAATGACACACTGCACAAACCGACACATGGTTTCCACGAATACCAGTGAGGTTTCTCTTCAAGGAAAAAGTAATGAAATGGAGCAGACCTCAATCCAACCACAGCAGTACCAACCTGAGCATCCACCAGGGACATAATCAGAAATCACATACTCACTGCTGAGGAGCTATAATTAAACTAGATTTAATTTTAATGGAAATTCTTCCCAGAAAAAAAATATATATACCAATGTTCCCCACCCCCATCCCCTCTAATGTTGTTCTGCTGTTCCAGACTTTATGGAAATAGTTACAGGATTCATGTGTTTTGCAACCCCAAATGTTTTCAAAACAAATAGAACATCTTAAAAAATGAAATTAATAAATCTGTTACATTTATACTCAAAAGTCAGTCATGCTGAGGTTGTGTGGGTTCATCAGCATCAGATGCTTCCTGCTGGCTGGTGCCTCCACCCAACACATGTTTTAAATAATAATCAAGTTCAGCCTTTGCAATTATATTTTTGTCTTAATGCTGTTTTATGGTAATAGTTCTTTTATCCTACTTTTATCTCTCAACTTTATGTCAGACAGTACTACTCCTATCTAGGGATGTGAAAAACCTGATAACTTTAAGAGGATTAATACTGACGAAATGTGCTTTATTAGTCAGGATTTGTTTTATTAGTACCCTGCAGTTTGATTAGGACTAAGAAACAGTCAGAATATTATTTGCCCAAGCAGAGAGAAAATAACACCAAGCAGAGAGTTAAATTTATATCTGTTTTTTGGGCCGGTGCTCTCCCAAGCACACCAGCTCTTCCTGCATCTTACTCAGCTCCTTTATTTACAAAGGCACAGGCCTCTTGGAAACAGAAAACAGGAACAGATTCCCCGGTGCAAACACATGCAGCTCAACTCTGCTGAGCATCACCTTTGTCATCCTTCACAGAGACATGACCCAGACCACTGATTCCCTTTCCATAGCAAATCATGTAGTTCCAGTGGCATTTGGAGAAGCCTAAGCTACTCCTGTGCCCAGCATGATGCTGCCCCTGGGCTAATCCTGTTCCTTGGAGCTGTTTCCCCCAATGTACCCCGTCTTTCACATTTTCCTTCATGGCCACAGCATGCTGTGATTTGGAATAATCCCTGTCACTGCATACCTGGGGCAGTAAAGGCACAAGCTGCACAGTGCTTTTCCCACCACTCAGCACACCTTCCTACAGGTACAGCATTGAGCGACACTTTCCAGGGGAAGGCTGGACAAATCTGCCTGGCTGTGGCACCCCTTAGGGCATGTTTATATAGAAGTTGTGAAGTGTTGCACAGAAATAGCTGCCTGCCTTTTGCCTTCAGATAAATAAAGCTCAGTTTAAGTGCTGCTGTGTGTGGTAGTCAAGCTAACTAGGTTAAAACCAGGCTGGATATTGTGCCATTGCACTGCAGCCTTCTGATGGCCCCCTCTCCTCTGTGTGCTCATAAGATGCCCATCAGAGGGTGCTTTAATGAAGAGTTAGGCATATTCCTGATGAGGAGAAGGAGGAGGAGTAAGAAATGTGGTTAAATATATTCCTACATGTGATAGGTGCATGGAAAACCAATTTTTTAATTTTTTGGCAGAAAGAAATTGGAATGCAACTGGGCAAGCTACAGACCACACTCACCCTGCCAACTTTTGTAATAATAGGAAGCTAGTTACAGTAAACAGTGGTAAATAACACACTCATGAAATTCAGTGGGGAATAAATGATTTGTTCTTATACAGGAAAACAAAAAAGGAGACATCGCTTTATTTTTTAATGTTGTTGTGCTCCACCCACACTGTCTCCAGTATATCCCATAACAGTGCTGGCTCTTGAGAAAAATACATATAATGACTGGACTCAGTCTTCTTGCACAGAAGCATGACTAGATAATAAAACAAAGATGCTGGCTTACCAAAGAATTCACATTAAACTCTTTGTGATACTTTCATTCACCATTCACTTTCTCCATTTTTACATGTAGAAGGAGTTTGGAGACCTGATTTGTGCCGGTGAGAATGAAAACAGAATGAGCACAATGTTGTTTCTATCTGTGTGCAATATATATAGTACATTACTTGCAAAATATTTATCTATGTTTCCTCCCACCCACTACTTTGTTATATTCATCACTGCCTAGGAGAGGTAGAAGACAGAGCAGATATACGAAGAGTAGAAAGGATGTTTACTTGAGGGAGATATTCTGTGAGTTATGAAAGAGACTTTTTTTTAAAAACTACTTTCCAACATTTTTCTGGAAGTAAACAAGTTTAGTTATACTAATAGATTATTCTAGTGCCCATAGAGGATCTACTGCTTTTTCTACTATGAGCTATTTTTGTAATTAGAAAGATTTTACTTAGGCTCTCTTATTGAAAGGCAAGCCTGTAACTTCTTCTCATATCCACTATGGCTGGGAAGAATAGGTTATACACTGCCCCTCTGCAACAGCCTTTCATACATCTGACATCTCCTGTTTCTACCCTGACCAGCCTCATTTCTCTCTCTCTCTCTCTCCTCCCTTAGTCTTTCAGCCCCAGTGTTGGTCTCCACTGGATTCCTTCCAAGTAGCCCTCACTCACTTGAGCACCACACTGAAGACCCATAGATGAAATTCAAGCTGATCTCCCCTCTGAGCATGATCACTCCTTTTATATGGCAAGGTGACTTATCCATTTTGTGACCCCCATGTAGAAACAAGTCAGAGTAAGACAAGAATGTAGGTGTCATGAATACACAGCCCTGCTCTGGGCAGGACTAGTGGCTGTATGCTTGGTAGGACATGGAGCTGGTTTGAATAGTAGTGGGCCCAGTAGGTCAGCCTTTTCTTGTGTCTGGAAAAGCAAAAGTGGCAGCCTTGAAATAACTCACAAGGCAAAGCAAGACGACAATGCCTCTTCTGCTTCTCCTTTTACTTCAGCCTAGCTGTTACAGCCGAGGTCTGATCTGAAAACATGTCCTTCCTGTGAGGTTCAGACCACAAAACTGACTGCTTGCCACATTCCCCTGTTGTTTTTTCCTCGGGTCACTGTATGAATCTAGTTTATCACATCCAGCCCAGTGCTAAACGTGGTTACTGTTTGAGTGATCTATGAAGTCAGCAGCTTCCCATGGAGAGTTTTTCTTTGCTTCATATGGAATCCACCAACCCACATAAGTATACACAGCATGGTCCCTAGAAAGGTTGTCCCTTGTCACCTCTAGGAAATTTTGCTACTTCATAGCTGAGCTCTTTCACACAGCAATGCGTGGTGTCTGGGGGAGAGGGCAGGTGGCGTTGCTGAGCCCCAAACTCCCAGCTTTCCTGAGTTTCTCTTCAGGCCATAGAGAAGAGGCACTGCTGAGATATTTCCTCACAGTGCTCTCTTGGGCTCTTCCCAACAAGGGAAGAAGTCTAGAAGACAAGGAGATGATACCAGTGTGGTGAGCAAAGGCAGTATTCTTGCTGCCACAGAGGACACACTGTCTCTTACTGGAAGACGAGGTGAAATATTGGCTGCAGTGAAGGGAAAAACTCTTTTGGTCTGGGATTTCATCCAGATCGTGTAGATGGTGGATCAAAAGAAGGAGCAGTCAGGTCTCTCTGTGTCTAATCATCCACTTGGAGCAATAGCAGATGAAGGGAGACAAGGGTGGCTGAGCAGTGCCAGGAAGGGACCATGTATCCCATCCTATCTGACCGTGAGTCCCTTCTCACTATGGTAGCATTTCCAAGCTCTGTGGTGTCCTCTGGGCATACTCCTTTCCCTCAGGGCCCACTGGGACCATCTACTGACCTCACAGGTAACTGATCTCCCATTGTATGAGGCACCGAAGACAGACAAATAAATAAATAATAAATAATTCAGAAATAATCTTTTCTCACATAAAAAATCCATGTTCCTGGGGAAAAGTACACAGAGCTAAGGCCAGGAATAATCTGCTCAATTCCAGCAAAAGCTCTGATTCCCCTCTTCTTTTGTGTAAGTCACAGACTTC
This sequence comes from Corythornis vintsioides, assembly GCA_025447755.1. Classification (NCBI taxonomy): domain Eukaryota; kingdom Metazoa; phylum Chordata; class Aves; order Coraciiformes; family Alcedinidae; genus Corythornis; species Corythornis vintsioides. Next base: position 69,631 of record JAOEGS010012850.1, on the reverse strand, counting down.
CTTTATCTCCTCCCATAACAATCTCATGCATAATAAAAACAGGGCTTCCTCTGAAAATCTTTTGTTTTCCAAAAATATGAAGAGTTCCAGGGAGAGCCTCCAAGATCAATTTTCTATCTGATTCCAAACAGAGCTGAACAAAATCTCTGGTTTTCTCCACTGCCAAATATTTGTGGTGACATGCAGGATCTGCCCCTAATGTCAGCAGGAGTATCAACAAAACATTTCCAGTGTGTTTTCACAAATTTGCCATCAGTTCCCAGGCCATTTGGTGAAACTCTACAGACGTCCTGGGTTTGCTTTGTTAAAACCATCTACGCAGTTTTAAAGAAAATAGCATCTGATGACTTCCCACCACCTTTCTTGTCTTTTTACAGGCTCTTAAAATACTATGTGATTCCTTCAAAATGTTCAAATAATCACTCCTGCTTTGATTATAAACAAAGAAAACTTAAATTTGTCTCTTTGGCCAAATTTGGGAAAATCATATCCCCCTGCTCAGTTGGAGAGGGAAAGACAAACAAATATAATGAAGCCAGGCAGATTAAAAAAAAAAAATGCACTGCTTAATAGAGAAAAACAACTCGCATTGTATTTTTTTTCAAGCCCACTTGTCCTTCTAGCAATAGCCTAAACACATGGCAAAAGTGAAAGTGCAACCACTCCTCTGCTCCTTCCCTCCCAGTGGCAACCTGCCTTCTCTCTGGGGATGCTGGAGCTGTGCTTGGACCCTCTCCCCTTGAATGTAAGTGCCCCCCAGCCCAGCTCTTACCACTGCCTCCAGCTGTTCTGTTATGTTCCAGGTGATGCTCAAACCAGGGTGGTGTCCATCTCATTCTCACAGCTACACTTGACATCTCTGCTCCTTTGATATGAGCTGAGATTGCTGGGCAATCCAGTGCTGAAGTAAATAAACTGCTGCCAAGCTTAGGAGCAGCTAAGCAGGGATGACCCAACAGCACCCCTGCCACCCCAGATCCACCTCTGGTCCAAGCCCTTGTCACCTGCCCAAGGTGCCCTCTGGAAATGCAGTTGTGGGTTCAGAAAATGTTCTCAGGGCAGGAGTTTCCCATTTCATGGTCCATGTCTTCAGAATGGGAAAGAGACTCTCCCCATTTGTAACTAATTTTCAATGTTTTTGCTTCCACAAGTGCTCCAGGAATAGCCTCTTAGAGGCTCAAGTCCAAGAGACTTCAGTTTAAGGGACAACACATGCAGCAAGTTTACAGCTCTCCCAATGATTTCAAATATCACATCACTCTAGAAGACACCAAGTCCATAAGAGATAATGTAAACCTCTTCCTTGCTGTAGTTCCTCTTGAGATACAGCTAAATGCTGCAGACACATTACTGTGACTGAATGCATATAATAGGTATTTGTGCATGCAAATGGCCGGTTATATGTGAGCAAGTAATTACCTGATTTGCATGCCCAGACATGGTAATTCAAATGTAAATTAGCTGTGCAGTTGCAGATATACTTTGCATGTAGTGTTGCTTATTTATAAAAATAAATAAATAAATAAATAAATGTATCTTTTTGCACAGCCAAAAGGTCCTTTTACACCACCTCAAAACGAGACACACTCGCATCTGCCCAGGGGTGAGTATCATCTGTATGAATATATATGTGAGAACTCCTCTGCCCAAAGTGGGGCTTAACTTTATTTATAGAAAGCAGCAACAAAGGGTTTCTGTCTAACACCCACCAAAATCAATGCAAGTCTTTTTGATGACTTAAATGGGCTTTGAATCAGGCCCAGATGGAGCAGAGATATTTCTTAAATTATTTTTAATGGAAGAAGTGTCGTGCACAAATACGTGAATAGATTAGCAGAGACATCTGCAAGCCTCTGTTAAACCAGTGGTGATTATACAGCTGCATGTTCATGGCTTTAAAGTTCCCTTATCAAAACTTGTGAAATGATTTTGATGATGCAGAAATCAATAAAATATTTACTTAGAGGAACGTTTTGCTTCTGCATTTGCAAGCTTCAAAACCAAAGTAACACGTGAACCATGATTATATTTTCTGAAGTTAAAGTGGTGTGTTTTTCTACAACACTGTTGGTATATGCAAATAGTTACTTTTTTTTTTCCTTTTTGATACAATTTCATTATTTGCATTGCTACTAGTGGTTCACCAATAACGGCGAACATCACATTAGGATTCATGACAGTTTTCACATTGTATTATCAATATGTGGAAATAATTGTCTGCTCCGGGATTAAATTACATTATTGTGTATCTTTTTCATGCCTAATAAATAATGATGGATGGCTTTTATTTTCATCACCACCTGCAACCATTTAGTCACCTCTTGATTGTTGAAGATAAAATAATAAAAGGCAAGTGTTATGTTGCAAGCAAAAGAATGCAGTCAAAACAGTTGCATGCCTCCTGCTTCTGTCTACCTTTTCCGAGTCCCTAAAGAGTAATAGATGGTGTTTTGGGAAGGCTGGCAACCTGCAAACTGGCAAGCAGTCCTCCTAAATTGGGCAAGGGGGAAAAATGTAGAAAATATTTTATTTTTTTTGCTCGTAAACCAATAATTATTTCTTAGTCTGTGATTCATAATCTGAAAATTAGGTTTTTCTTCTGCTCTGCAAATCAGTTACATGCAATTAGAATGCAAAGCAGAGGCACATGCTTAGTTTAGCCATTTTAAATAGAAATGAAAACAGCCTGAAAATTGTAACAAAGTTTAAAATGCATCCTAGGTAATTTTGAAATTCAAAGAAACAGAACCATGCATAATAAAAAGCCTGCTCTAGCTCATTCCGTTTTGGTTTGGGTTTTGTTGTTTGTTTTCTTTTTTTAATCACCAGTTGTGAGGCTTAATAATAAAAATAGATGTTGCATAGTTGGGGAAACTGTACCGGTGAAGTTCTTTGCCCATGTTGAGGTATTTACACCCGGAGTGCAGAGGATACACACGTGCACACTCAGAGACACAGTTTATGTCACTTCTTACATGATTGTCTTTTCTACCAGGTCAAGTGTAATCTTGAAATTGTTATAACTCCTACCTGCACATTCCGAGCCAGAAACTCTTTAAGCTGAAAACAAATGGAGTTGACATTTTTAGTTAAAGCTTACATTAGCTATTGTCACAAGCCTTTAATCAAACTCACCCTCTTCAGATATCTGGTATTGTTAGCCCAGGCCGTTCTGCCTGGAGTGCCATCGGAGCCTTTTAAAAATAGCATGGCAATATTTAGAATGGAAAGTTATTGCTGGATAATTTCATTAACTGCGAGTGTATCAAACTGAGCTCGAGACAAAGTCGCTCTCTTTTTTTTTTTTTTTTTTTAACAAAATAGTCGGTTCTGAGTCAAAGGTTTATTCTCTGTGTGCAGTTTCACATGCTTGGCTCTATTATCTTTAAATCACAAGATGACAATCTTCTCAGGCATACCAGAGAGTCAACCAAAATCCAACAGTAATAGATAATCCTATCAAATGTCAAGTTACTGAGGAGAAGCAGTTTGAAAAATAGGCCAACAGTCCATTACTTGATTTACCTTGAGAGGATGTTAACATTTCCGTAGCCTGCCTTCAACAGGGTATACTTTCTCTGTATTGCTGAATTGTTTAAAAGCCTGTTTCAAGCATTTAGAACCATTTCTGTTGTTTGTGTTTAAAACTATACTTCGAATTTTCTCATATAAGCAGAACGTGCTGTTTAAGATAATGAATATTTTTTCTTCAGAGACAAAAAAGAACCCCAAAACACTGGTGGTTGCTGCAGCCCTTTTCCCTCAAACAGATAAACACCAACAAAGTCATCCAAATTTATGGCAGAAATTATAAATTAATTTCATTAATAGCTGAAGAGTGGAATTTTTTGAGGTGTTGCCTCTCTTGACCCATGGAAATGCCTCGACCACAGAAAATTACCCTAAACAATCATAGGCAGGGACCCAAAGGGCAGTGCTGAGTGCTGATGTGCTTGAACCACTCCTGTGGCTCTGTGCCACTCAACTTGAACACATCAGCCCTTAACTTGCAGCACAATCCAACATGTTCAGAATCATCTGTAGAGAGATGCTGAGCAAAAAGTCCCTCAAAAATAATGACCACACTGAACAGAAGAAGGTGTCTTGGAAAAATTCCCCAAAATTTGAATTGACAAAAAGAAGTTCTCCTGGAAAAAAACCTGTCTATATGCTGATACACTGGAAGTTCAAACAGAGCATCCTCCAGAGACATCTTTCTTTTCCCATTTTTCTCAGCCATGGCACTACCAACACCTCCAACAGAGAGCAATGGAGAGGGAAAAATCACGGGCAGGAGTAACAATTTCCATTCCCATTAGTTACAGCAGTTGCAACTCATGAGAGACTTATCCTCTGATATATTTGTGGCCCTTATACATCAAGTTGGTATAAAGCAGCTAAATTTTTCCTGCCTGGCACTTTTGGTTAAAAAGCATGCATGAGTACACATGTACACATAAACGGAGAGCCAAGGGATGACTCTACAGCTGAGGTTTTTCCTTCTCCTGCACAGACGGATGCTCTCTGGGACAGGATGAAATCCTGCACCCCCCAGAGCTGGAGCTGCAGGGCTGACACATGTGCCAGGCTGCAGGCAGCTGCACGACTGCGGTTTTCAGGACTTTACTGCCCTCTCCAAAAACACAGTTCAATTGAAAGTGAAAAATAAACACTCTCCAAGTTCCTCCTGCAGCCAGAGGCAATCACTATCTTTCTCATCTGTGCTCTCCATCCCTGCCTTCATCAATAGAGAGGTAATTTTCGGACTCAGCTCATTAACACTGAGCTGTTGATGGAGCTGTAAACACTCCACCCCGCTGTCGTTTCAAGCCTGTTACCAGCCATTCTTTTCTGTTTAGCTGACCTGCCGTGGCATTTAAGATGAAAAATATTTGGTTTAAATTCACAGCAGTTGCTCAAGTCTCTGAAGAGGCCTGATGCTGGTTCTGACATCCAAAAGCACTGCAGCACAGAAAAGGAAGCAAACTTTTCTGGCTGGAGTTCTGCGGAGAGGGTGGGACGTGCTGCAGCTCGGGACACCACAAGACAGAGGCAACACCATTTTTGGCTTCAGATTAGGCTTCCAGCATGTAGAACATACACACACATAACATAAACAGGCATCAAGATAAGGAAATTACAAGGAGGCAGAAGGAAAATGGGTTTAGCTAGTATATAGATGTCCTGGTGAGGAGAGAGGGCACTGTTTGTCCTAAATGTGCACAGTAGATAGAAAATCCTACCACACAGACTGATTTGGGATTGCTGGCTACCTTAATGAATGTTTTAGACCACAATGTCACTGATGCAAGAAGCCAGCATGGAAGAAAAAATCCTTATACTGTGGCCCAGCCTGATTTTTGCACTTCTGCAAAAGGATGCTGTTGATGTCTGAAGATACTCTGGTACAGCTGCTGCTCCAACTGCTGCCACAAGTTTCTGTCTCACTGTTCATCAGGATATTTTGACCCAGGTGCCAGTGTGTGTGTCCTGGTTTGAGTGAGAACAGAATTAATTCTGTTCAGTGATTTTACTTTTCAGCTCAGTTCTTCTAACTCCCTTCCCTGTCTGAAGTCAGCAACTGTTTTCCCAGGCAGTGGCTGCTCCTGGCACTGAAAACACCCTGTGTTTAGAGTTAGTACCAAGGGTAGGTGCAGAGACCAGGGCAACTGTTGGATCTTGTGCACCACGCTGGGGGGTGCAAAAAGTGAAAGATGGAAGGAGGAGACAGGGCAGGTGACCCCAAATTGACCAATGAGGGATTCCAGCCCATATACATCATATTCAGTATAAAGCTGAAGGATCAGGAGGGTCTTGTCCCTCTTTTGTCCCTCTTGTCCTGCTTTGCCAGATTTGTTCATCTCGTCTCAGATCCTCTCTGGTTTCTTCCTCAGAGCATCAGAGGAGGACTCTGCCTATTCTGCCTTTGAGCTCCACCTGTGTGCTCCTGAATCCAGTACCAGAATCCAGCTTCTGAACACAGCTCCGTTCTGCTGACAGGCCCAGTCTAGGACTCTCCCAGTGATTCCACAGAATCAGTGATGATGGTGATGTAATTAACATCGGGGGGGGTTGGGTTGGATACTGGTTTTGTATATATTTGCATATATTCTATTTTTATTATTATTATTTTCATTTTCATTAAAGCTGCTCTAGTTTCCTTTTCTAATCACTGAGTCTCTCTCTCTTTTTCTCTTCCCCCTTGGAGAGGGAGAAGAGTTAACAGAGAGAGTCTGTTACAGGTCTAAGGAGCTGCCCTGACCCTAAACTGACAGTGTGTCAGGCCATGGCTTTGAAGGTTCACAGTTCACAGCTTCAGTGAGAGCCAAGTGAGGAGAGTTAGACAGCACCCACCCACAAAGAGCCAAATTAATCCCTGGGGTTACATTATTTTAGTAAATAGAATTACTGGGCTGGACACAAAATTATGTGTCTGCTCTCATCAGTGTTGTCAGCTCCTTCATTGTAAGTTTGGTTAAGTCACCCAGGTTGGAGGTGGGGGACGGTTACAGAGAGCGATGGTTTGAGAACTGCACTTCCCATGGTTTTTGAAGGCTCTGTCACGGGTATGGTATATATAACTAAGTATAGGATTCTTATGCTTTACAGGCATAAAGGTATCTGGGTGATGAGGTGCTGCAAGTGACAGAGCTAGGAAACATTCCCAGAACATCATCAACAAACCTGTGCTCCTGGCCTCAAGAGAGGATGTGCTGCCCGGCCCAAAGGAAGTTCACGAGCATCCCTGCACCCAAGGAAACAACTACCAAATTTGTTGACAATTTTACATGGTACAGAAGAGAGCTCTGCCCTGGGCAGGTAAGGATTGAAGTTTTAATTCTGTCTTTTTCCTCCTCTTGGCTTTGACTTGATTAAAATCAAACTGAGGTGGCAGGGCCAAGGGGTATTAACCTTCACCTTGAAGATATTGAGCAGATACTTGGCCCTGGCAATGCCTCCACATCCAGCTGCATGTATCAAACCCTTCAAAAAAGCAAACAGCAGCAAGAGCCACATGGCCTCGGTGCTGTTATGAAGCAGATGTCTCCAAAAGGGCAAGAATATGTCTCAGGGATCCTGTGATTCGGGGTGAACTGAATCTGCATGTTTTAATGAAAATGGCTATCATCCACATTTTGTTTTCTTTATAAACATTTGCAGAGTATCAGTAGCCAATCTAAATGTCTCAGCAGATGAGTACATACTGTACTTCAGCCCTTTTTTTCTGGAGTGCTGCAGAAAACACATTAAGTGGAGCCAGCTGATGTGCTCTCCATGGGTCTCAAGGGCAAACCCCTTCCAACTAAGCATGATCTTCATGTCCCTTCCATACTTGTTTTGTGCTCTTTTTTCTACAACTGTACAAGTTAATCAAACAACTGCTGCTCCCCGCACTCCAGGACATCCCCTTTCCCAGCCAGTTCCTGACCACCAGGCACAGCATGGCTCTCCAGGTGTCTGACAACACCTCGACAGGAATTATGCCTGGGTCTAGGAAAGAGATTTGAGAATTATCTCTTCTTAGCAAGGCTACATTTTGCTTCTCATGGTAATGTTTTCCTCTTTTAGATAAGGATCATCTTGACCAGGGAGAGGGCAGCATGTGTGCTGAGACAGCAGGAGTCCTTTGGCTTGTGGCTTCAGGCTGTGCAGTCACCAGGCTCACCTGTGAATGTCCAAGCAGCTCCTATGACAGCCTCATTATTGGAAGGTGAGCCTGCTGTCAGATGATCTTTTGTCTCTTTGAAGCAAAGGTAAAGGATCTAAGAAAGTCCTTTCTTGCTCATTCTTCGGACAAAGATATTTAGATTGAATGTCACAGTTCTCCCTCACTACAAAGACTACAAAATACTTTTATCTAATTAGAAACTTTCAGTGGTCTGCTTTCTTGCAAGCCCTTGTCCAGCTAGCTTGTCATCTCAATCATCATTCAGGCACCCTCAAAACCAAACCAGCTGGTTTCAAAGCAGTCTTGGCAGCACGCTACCCAAGGGCTCCCACACACTGGACCGAGTGGGAGCATCAGCCTTGGGAGAGCAGTTTGAGAAGGTCCTCAGCTGACACAAAGAGACCACAGCAAAGCCCCATTCCTCCCTGCTGGAGGCCTTGTCATCCTGCCACACAGAGGGGAAGCCTCTCTCCCCACTCCACCAGCAGATGCTGGCCAAGGCCCTGCCACTTGTCTCTCTAGGCTCATGCAGCAAGAGCAGCCCGATTCATTTTGACAGAGAGGTGGAGTAAGTGGCACAGATTTCATGTGTCAGCCTTTGCCTGCCCAGTCTTAGAGTTATCCCACAGCAAGCCACCAGCAGGGAGGTTCAGCATTGCCTAGATCTGTTCCTGTGTCACTTGATCTAGGTGATTCTGCTCTAGCAGGGTGGTTGGACTAGATCTTTTGTGGTCCCTTCCAACCCCTACCACTCGTGTTTCTGTGATTGTGTGGTGGTGGGAGTCACATGCTGCTGAACTCAGGGTTTTTCCTGTCTGTGTTATACTGTCTGGATCCAAACTGGTGCAGAGCTCTGGAGACAAGCTAGAACAAGGTTCCCACAGTACAAGCTTCTGCAAAACCTTTAATAACTTGATGTACATCTTGTCTTTCAGTGGTCATTATTTTTCAGTTTTCCCTGGTAATGTGCTTTGTTGATTTTCATTGTTCTTTGAACAGAAAAAGAAGAGCTCTCTTCCTCATGCTAGCACCTTAGCCCTGCTTTCTGGAGGAGTTGAAAAATAAAGTGGGCAGCAGTCTCTTTAATATTTAAGCTGAGGAAAGTGTCAAGGCTTTAGTAGCTTTGTAAACAATTTTATTTAGCTGACTCCTGCCATTGTGGTATTTCTCAGGGCCCTGAGGGCATTGATAAGCCTTTAATGGCCCTGACCAGCTTCACCTGTGCCTACACCTACTCACGTGGTCTGGGAGCCTATTTAAGCTCAGTCAGGGGCTTTAACTCTTCTGCTGGCTGTGCTGGAGGATGGTGGTCTTCAGCTGAGCCAGGGATATACTGACCCAGCCCCACGAACTGACCTCACTGTGACCTGGGCTCTTCATTGGTTCTGGCCACTATCTTCAGGTCTGCCTGCTCCTCTCACTCAGGTATGTAAGGAAAGGGGAGGTAGGTGGTGAGGAGCCTCCTCTCCACCCTGGGGTCGTTATAGTGTCTCTGTTGGGTCTATATCTCTTAGGGAATGGTCAGATGTTGCTTCATAATCCATGTAGTCCCTCTTGGGAGGGGTGAGACATTGTTATCCTTGTTTTGTATATAGGGGAAGTAAAGCCTGTCTTCTTGTGGGTGTGCCACTCGATCTAGGGAAAAGAGAGGGAAAGAATGAGAAGAAAAGACTCATGGAAACTCCCTTATTAAGTGGTATTGCTGCAACTGTTTCTAGCTGTTGGATAAAGTTAAACCCAACATCTGATGAGTGTTAATTGCTATGTGGTTTATAGTAAATGGCTTTGTGTAAATAAAGCGACTGCAAAGACTACCCATAAAAATGAAAAGCCAGGCATAACAGAGCAGTAAAAGGGTATTTATATTGCTAGTGTCTCAAAACTTCTGCAGTGGGAAATGAGCTGCCAGTGACAATGGCTCTCATTGCATTATCTTTCCCAAAAGATTAGATATGAAGGAAGGCTGCTTCATGCATGCGCGGCTGAGTAAGACTTGCTGATGATGATACAGCTACAACATTCATGCTTGTTCCTGGACTGCTTGTGTTAGCTGAAGCTGAGTCACTGCTGCATCATTCTGTCATTGATAGGGTAACTCAAGGGAAAAAGGCTGAGAGTATCTTTTCACTCAGAGCTCATTCCCAGCACGAAGTGTGTGACATGCTCCCGGAGTGCCAGCATGCTCTCACTACCCTGAGACCATGAGTTGCTATCTCTCCCCTCTTTTTAAAATTAGTCCACCATTCTAAAATTTTCCACTAGAGTCATTTGACAACCCCCCCTGAGCATTCCTGTAATCCCTGATGGATTCTGTTAGCCATCCCTTTTCTTTTACTGGGACACTGGCAGAGTACATGGAGAGGTATCACTGCAATTGATCTGTTCTTAAGTTCTTCTCCAATTGTTTCCTCCTGGATGCTGTTAGAGATGTGATGCAAGGCTAGAGAAGTGCTTGGTCTGATCCGGGATGGTTGTTTTTCTTACTAAATAGGTGTTGCTGTAGCTGTATTTGCAGTCACAGTAAATCCACAAACTACAGCCTTGACAGCTGTGAGGTATCAGATGAGTGATTTTTGGAGGAATGAGTTTTTACATGATGGTATAACTTGAAGTCCTTCTGTCATGCAGTCATTGTGGCCCACCTTAAGAACAAATACTTTCAAATTTTCTTATAAGGTCTTCTCTTTCACTCACTACCATACAGGTTTTTTTAATCCCTTTACAAGGACAGGAAAATGTTCTTGTAAAGTTACTGAGACCCTGACTACATCTGGTACTGCTAACATCTCAGGGCAGTAGAATATCTCAGACTTGAGGCAAAAGATTCCCCACATGATGCTAATTGCACCTGGTGTTGTGGTTAGAAAGCCTTAGGGACTGTTTGCATCCTATGGACCAGATGTATTTATTTCACTTCATTAGATCTGGGGGTTTTGTGGGCATAGCCATTATTCTTTTGTGCAAAGTTGTACTTTCATCAGTATTTCATATCTGGTTTATTGGCAGATACAGCAAAATATCCTGATTCTACTAAAAAAGGGTAAAAACTGCATCCAGGAATTCTCCATAGATTTTCCTGTGCACATTTCTGGTTTTCCTCATTGCTAATGGATTTAAGTAGGACTGTCAAGAAAGCTCTTGCTGATGTCATATGGTTCCAACTCAAAAAGTTCAGAAACCCCTCAAAAGTTTATTGCTGTCATTCAGATCATTTGTACTACTCTGCTCAAGTCTGTTAAGAGTTGTTTTCTTCTGAAGAACATAAACTCTTTTTTTGGCAAATGCAAAAGCTTCAGGCTTTCCTATTGTCAAGTCCAATTGCATTAGGTAAATTAGAGTTAACAGAAAATGAGTATCACATTTTAAAGAAGTATAAAACAGATCAAAAGAATAAATTGTTACTTTGCCTAAGTTAATATTTAAGAAGCACATCTTAGGCAAGGCAAAGCCTTAATCAGCACAGAAGCAGGATATGACTAAACTTTTTAGTAAAGAAATAAATAGAAACCTTGTGTTTTCATTAGTTTTTCCTTTTCTGAAATGTTTGGGGTTTTTGTTTTGTTAATATGCTTTCCATGATGGTGTCTATGTGAGAATTGGAGATTAAAGTAAGACAGATGTACTGACCATGGTTACCAAGGGAGCAGTTTCCTTAGCAATGGTAAAGCAGTTGTCAAAGCAGTCAGTGTTCCTTCTCTCTCTCATACATGACTTGTTTTTACTAGTTTGCATAGCTTGGTTACACAAACAGCTAATCATAAACACCTCTCCCAAATTTCCAGAAGCAGGTAAACAAGGCCTAGGTGGGTCATTAGTCAGATGAACCCAACCTGGTTTCTGTTGAGTGTCCATAAGAACATAACAAGAATGTGTCCTTTGGTTTCATCACTTTTCATAATTCACTGTTTAAAGGACATGAGAGTCATCCAAATGGAAACATAACCATGTACTGCACACCCAGATTAAAAAGATACAGAGGTGAGCAAGTAATATAAAATTGCCACCTCTCCAAAGCACTAATCCTTTACTCTGAAGGGTAAAGATGGCAGCTGAAATAATCCCTATAAATAGGTCTTGCAAAAGTCTACATGAAATGGTTATTATCTGAGAGTGGAAGTCTGGTTCCTCCATCCTCATTGAAGCTGAAGAGCAGATTATGCTGCACTATAACACTTATTGCTCTCTACAGATGCCTCTGGTGGTGGCCATAAGTGTGTGAGGTCCCTGGGCTGCATCCAGAAGTGCCCAGTTGAGGCCATTACCCAGCAGGTGGCTGCCTCCACTGTGGCCACGTGCTGGGAGCTCAGTGCCCTCTCTGTACCCTTGCTCCCGAAGAGTGTTCAGGCTCCTAGGGACAGCAAGGAGGGGAGATGGGCTCATACTGCTGTGTGGAAGGTAGCAGCTCTAAAAGAATGGTAGATCTCCTAAAGTGCTTGGAAAACCCTCTTATCTATAAGTCTGGGGACTGTGACCACCAACCTAGAAGTTATTAATCCTAAGCAGAATAATAGCAAGAACACCAAGGCAGCGATAAAACTTTCTCATTCTGTATTGAAGTACTTCTTTTTAATCAAACCATAATTAAAAGTGTTGTGTCAGTAGCCAGATAATGCAGACAGAGCTCTGTTGTAGAGGTGGTTGCAAGAGGTACAGTCATTTGTTCTGATGCTCAATGTTAGGAAGCAAGTATTTTTTTCCTGCCTCTTTCCCCAATCAAGGGCAAAGCTGTTTTGTACCAAATACAGCCAAATTTCTATAAGTAGATATTTCCAGAGAACTTCTAGTTGCAGGCTAGCAAAGGATGCTTTTCAAGTCATGCCTTTTTTTTTTTTTAAAAAAAAAAAAAAGAAATAAATTAATAGAGTCTGGTACTTTCCACTTGAAAGTCATGTATAGCGAGAATACTGACTGGACCACTTGTGGATTAATTCTGGGTTGGAAAACATCTTGATGTCACCTCTATGATCTGTAGTTTTAAGTGTTGTTATTAAAAAAAAATTTACTATTAAATAGCCCCCAAGAGTTATCTGGTAATTCAACTATTCTGCATGGGTTCTTCAACCTGTGGCTACAGTTCATACGCACTCATTTCCCAACACATTCTTATTTACTGCCTGCAACAAGTATGGCTCTTTTTGTTCAGGTTGACTGGAATTTAATTAGACACTGATAAAGAGAAGGAAAAGTGTGGCATCATGTGCACATGGAGTGGCTGATTGCTGCTGCTCCCCCTGCTCTGTGTAGCTTGATGCCATGGGGTAGGTTACCGACTACATCTGTGCCTCTCCTAGGGGCATTCATTTCATTACTATAATATTCATGATGCACCACTCGAGGTGAAGTTAGGAGTTTTCTTGAGCATTTTTTTACAAATACCTCTAGCAGGAACCTGACACCTTAGACAGGAAAGCACAGAAAGTGCAATATTGGGTAAAAGCGTTGCCAGGCTCTGATGTGTGACTTGTGAGCCCTTGCTTACAGCACCCGGGCAGGGATGGGGAGCAGGGAGAGGGTTAGGAGCACAGTGCCACCTACAAATGCCATAAGCAAAATATCTCTCATCTGCCTTATTAGGAAAGCTGCATGGAAAAGGAGGGGAGAAAAAAGACATGCCACATTTCTTAGTAATTTCCTCTATTTCATATCAAGGCAGCTTCAGATTCAGAGAATCTCATGGTGCTCAAATTCAATAAATCTGCACAATCCTTGTGGAAACCAGTATTTTTATGTCAAGAAATATGGGAACAAAGAGAAGGGAAAGGTAAAAGCCACATAAGATAAAATAATGCTCAACTAATGAGACACTTGTTTGTTTAGAGGAAATAATGTTTGTGTCTGAAGGCGTGGGGAAGGTCATATTTCTCCTGTGCACAAAATGTGTGTCTACAGCTTGTTTTTTAAAAAATAATCTTGGAAATGGAGAAAGGAAAGCTATAAGAGGGAAGGTGGATCCCTGGCAGCCATCTATCTGATGGAAGAAGGCAACAGGGAGGGACTCTGAGATTGCTTTCTTCAAGAGGCAAGTTTGCAGTTTTAATTGTAGGAGGAGCAGACCTTGAGGTCAACCAGAGCACTGAATCATGTCAAAACCCATGGCACATATGGTCATCTCTCCATCCCCTCCACAGCCCTTTTACCTTGAAAAACAAAGGTAAGCTGATGAAAAGGTAGAGGCACTGAGTCACCTGGGAGTGTTTTTTCCAGGACAGCTGCCCAGTCCCCATCTCCCAGCTGCAGACCTGCCAGTCCCTAATCCAGCAGCCCCTTAACCACCCTGCAGTGACCCCCAATTACCAAATTGGCAGCTGTGCAGTTCACTCACCTCTGGTGGAGCTGATTTATTTTTTTTTACCATTAAGGTCCCAACCACCTGCTGTGCATTTGATGTAACTTTTCAATTAACATTCTCTGAGGATTTGTAGCCTCTGTGTGTGTGCATTACAGCCCCAGCCATTCCCACACCCAGCACCTCTGCAACTCTTCCTACCTCCTGCACAAACACATCAGGCGTGGATTTAATGGCACCTACCTAAATCCTTCCAGTCAGAGGTGTGTAAACACTTATTCAAAGGTTGTGCAGAGGAGAGGCCTACATGCACAAGCAAAGTATTATTGAATGTGACTAGTGCCACTCACTCAGACAGCCACAGGATTACAGCCCAGCAGCTGACGGTTGACACGATAACTGCACCAGGCAGGAGCAGAAGCAAAGCTGTCCTTCTCGATATCAGGGTACCACAAACAGTCCAGGAGCAGAATAAGTTTTGCTGACAGGTTACATAAGAATAAACAAAACTAAAGCAATCAGAATCAAAAAGAAAAACCAGGCCGTTTGCACCCTGCTGAGATGATTTTCAGATCTGACATTTCAGCTGAATACAACTCGTGTTCAACAGCCTGAAGTCTTGCTAGGAAATCTTTGGTGATGTTTGCTCCTTTACTTGCATCTTTAGAGATCACAAGGAAAGGCTGGTTTGTTTTTTATTGTTTTTTGAGGATTTGTTGGCCCATGTGGATGAAATATTTGACAAAATTTTTGAGTAGGGTTTAAGAATTTGGGCATTTGCTAAGAGGAAGAGGGTGAAACGGAGACCTGGTTTTGCCTGTATTATAACTCCAGAGCAAAGTGCCCTTCAAAAAGATTTGAGAGGCAAGTATTGGGTGTTGGCCCTGTGGATTTTGATGCTGATGTGGCATTGGGTGTGAAAGCTGAGAATTCTGTCATGGTGCAAGATCAGAACTCAGCAGAAAGAACTGGAATGAAGAGATTCTATTATGGTCAGAAATGGGATAAATAAACTCATGTGAGATTAAAAAAATATCACTAAAAAAGGGGAAAGGAGGTGTGAGCTGCAGGAGGAAAGGGAGAAAAAAAAAAACTGAAAAGAGGAAAATCTTCATCTGAGATGTTGAATCCACAGCTTGAGACAGTAAGGGTACAGTA
>JAOEGS010012850.1:40534-51239 GCA_025447755.1 Corythornis vintsioides | reverse complement strand
TGATATTATGTCAGCACAGCATTGAAGTAACAGCCTGGTGAATCATACCCAGTTTGGCAAACACACAGGCAAAGATCATGGGCCTTGACACATTAAAAAAAAAACAACCAACCAAACTAAACAAAATAACAAACTATACAAAAGAATTAGGAGGATTCTAACAATGGCTAAGCAGGAAACTTGAAATGCTTTTGGGAACCATTCCTGTAGTGTAAATAATTATGTCTATTATTTCTATAACCTCCGTTTCAGGCCCTTTGGTTGCTGATGTAAATGTTTAGCTATAACTACAGGAAGCTCTCTAGGCATGTGGAGACTGTTTGTGAGCAGGAAGGAGTTAATGTTGGTAGCAATGGACTAATGCTCTTCTGAAGAGCATCTTTTTGGTGTTTTTGGTGTTTACTGTGGTGTGTTTGGCCACTTTTTTTTTTTTTTTTTTTTTTTTTTTTTAGGTGTAAGCAAGGTAGAAAGGAGAAGTTGATGTGGTTGCTCCCTGTGGTCCACAGGAGCACTATAGGATGGTCATGGAAGTATTTTACACAGTGCAGTATAAGGTCAGGCAAGATATGCCCTACAATTTATATTTCATATCATCTATAGATTATACTATTTGCCAAAGAGCTAATCAGGGATTCAGAAAACCAGAGTATGGAAATGAAATCCAGGAGAGGGACCATTTTTAAGTATTTTATAGAACATGGTAGGAAATAATAATGCTGTTGGTAGAGAAATTACAATGTAATGATCTCCTGGGAAGATACCCTTATGTTTCATTAGAATAGTAATTAGACTTGGGACGACCTTAGGAAAACCTACCTCATGTGCAAGCTCGTTCTCTTTTTGTGTTTTGTTTTTTTATAAGCTCACTAAAGTTCCTAGACATGCAAGCCTAGGGCAGTCTTAAATGAAGACAAGGGACAAAACAATGATGCTTAGAAATATGCTTTCTGAGGTTTACTGAGACCAAGCAAGTCAAGGTACAAATTACCTAATTATTTGTGGTTGTAGAGCTTTTTGTTCGAAGTATCGTATAACTTGTTTTCTGTTCTTCCTTCTTCAGTCTCTAAGGGAGAGGTTGTTTAACCTATTTTTAAAGAAAAAAAGGCAATGTTGGAGTCCTAGGAGAATAAGGTGTTGGGGTTTTTTGATCACACATTCTTCTCCTTCCTCTTGACCAGGAACTTTTAAGGAAAACTAGTCAGAGAGAACCTCTTTGCTCACTGAGTCCAGTCCACTGCAACATGCAGGAAATATTTAAAGGTCTGAGAAAAATCTCTTCTGCTTGACCTCAACTCTTCAAACTCCCTTCCCAACCTTTTATTGCAAACTGGATCTGTAGTTAGAAACCCAAAGTGACCATTGTAGCATGGCACTGGGAGAAGGCAGCGGGGACTGAGGACGCTGGTTTGCCAGCTTTGTGTTCTGCACAGTTGCCCACTCTGCAGATTCAAACCTCCTGTCTTGGTTCAGAGATCATGCAAAAGTACATGTGAATACAGAATTTTGTGGAACTATCTCATTTCTCAGTGCAAATTCTTCTTACAAAGGTTAATATTTTAACTATCCACTTCTGAAGTGTTTGAAGGCAAAGATGTTTAATTATGTCAGTAGTCAAACTTCAGGCTGTTGTCTGCACTTGGCTGTAATATTTGGAAACTCGTGGGCACAATCAAATGTGAATACCAGGAAGACTAATAATATAACTTCTTAGAAATTCTCTCAGCATTCAATTGAAGGGCCCAGATGCAGACTGTTTCCCAGTTTAAAGAGAACCACAAATGTTGTTCCAACCTCGTGTCTCACTTGCACTTCATTTTATAAATGCGACCCGCATAGAATTAGACAGATGAGACATGATAGATATTTCACTACAGAACAAAAGCAAGTAGTTCTGGTCATATTTTTTCCCTGTACTGAGTCTTGCAGCAGTTATTCAATATTCATCTTGAGGTTGAACCACAGAGATAATTTTGAATCCTAGCCCTGTTTAATCCAGTACTTAGTCTAGGGAAGTTTCTTTGGCTATACATTAGGATGAAATAAGAATTAAGTGCAATATATTCATACAAATTTCTCTGCTGTGCATGAGATGAGGAAATAAAGGAGCTTGAAAAGCAAGCTACTTTCAGAGACAGTAATTCCATATGATAAGTTTTGTACTAGTGTCATATACAGCCAGTTAGAAAATGCTTCAAAATCAGAGGCATCAAGTTTCATACTATTTCATGTCAAAGATGTATGGTTGAAAAATTCCTATTAAAAACATGAAAACATGCCAAATGCAGAGAAGTGAACAACTGAGCAAAAAGTGAGACAAAGTGTTACTAATGTCTGCCAACTGGTATTATTCACAAGTACCATCAATCACACATGAGCAACCTCCATCACTGCTCCCCCAGAACACAAAAACCCAACTCACCCCTAACTTCTGGTAGCATAGTTGTCTTGTTTGTGGTTAAGGCTCTGATCTATTGTTCAGAGATTTCCTCCAGTTCCATGCCTCTATTTTAACCCTAGGAAGTCATGCTCAAGCTGGCAGTAAAAGGGGAGAAAAACCTATTCAATTAAAACATCTTTACTGCTATTTAGAATGCAGATGAGCCCCTCAGCAATGAGGAAATTAGTATTTTATGGTGAAGCATTTATATAGTTTATTCTATATTTGAACCATAATAAATTACATCCATTTTTTACAAGAATTATAACTGACATGCTGTCAGAGCTGTACATGTACAGCCTTAGAAATATACATAATACTTTGAAAGCTGTCACATTCAGTACAGTTGTAAACATCACCCTAGGTTACCAAACTGTTATCTTCAGGTTTACTTCTTTCGATAAACCACAGGAGCTTCACACATTTCAACCAGAGGTAAATTGATTCTCCTTCCAACAGTTGCATGGTAGTTTACCACCTGTGCTTCAATGCACAGCCCCAAACTAGCTTGAATTTCAGTTTGGGTCCCTTCATGAAATATCCTCAGTCACAGACTTTGTTAGGTCTAGGGAAACACCAGGTGACTCACTGTCCTTCCTCATGTTGGCATTTTTCAACCCCCAAAGCTCCACTTTTGTTCTAAGTGACTCATTTTGCTGAAGAATGTTTGTATGTATGTAGTACAATACAATGTTATTTATAGAGCATCACTTTTGTCGACTGCTCCTCATTAAATACTGTGTATAAAGTTGTTCTCTTTTCAGAAATTTGTTGAAGTGTTTTAAAAATATCAGCGGAGAATTGTAACTTTGTTATGGAATCCTCTAGGAGGATTCAAATTCTATAGGAATACCATTACTCTTGATTATTTTCTTTAGGATGCTGAAAGAAAGCAACCTCAAATGTTACCTAATAATGGAAATTATTTTAATTTTTCTCCCTTGTATGCATTCTTTTCCAATTCAAAGTTGAAACCAAATGCAAAAAGAATAAGGGTTTCCAACTGGAAATTTAATATAGCTTATTAATGAACTCTACTTTGGCCTCGAATTAAGAAGATTTTAAACAGAGCCGTGATTCAGCTGCAGAAAGATGTGGTTAATCTGTGTCACCTCTGCCTCCAGAAGAATTTGGCCAGGATCCTGCAGTGAGTTATCTGCCTGCAGACATCTGCCCCCAGACAAACCCAAGGGCTTCAGTGGAACTCAGACTGCTGTAGGGGTCCTGCAAGACTCATTGAGCTGGTGAGAAACCACAGCTAAATGAAGCTGGCATTGGGGAAAAAATGCTTTAATGGCTATTCCCATGTAGGAGAGGTGTGAACCTGGGTTTTGTGTCATGAGTAGAGCCTGGGGATTTGTGGCATGGTGTCCTATTTCTGCCCATCAGGTGGGGCAGGTGCTGAGCCTGACAACTCCATTCAAATGAGGCCAGAGCTAAGCTTGAGAACTCAGGGAGCCAGAAGGTTAAAAAAAAAAAAATTAAAAAAAAAAAATAGGTGCAGCAAAAATATCAGCTGCCATCTGAGCATGGGTGAAATTCAAGTGACTACACCCCCATCAGCTGTCTCTATCTGCTTTTGGGACAGCCCCTAAGATCCTGACAGTGTTAGCAGAGAATGTGAATTATTTTTTTTAACTTCAGGTGGCAGAGGTCTACACCATAAAAACTTGTATGGAGCTGGAATTTTTCCACCAAGAAAGGTGGAAAAACTCTTTCTATTCTTTGTAGCTCTATTTGAGGTTGGTAGTGCCTGATGTCATCGGGGGTCCTGCTGTGATAGGCTCTGTCGCAGAGTAAAAAGTGCCCAGCCCCAACAGGACCCACCACTTCACACAGCAACATTTATGCTGTTGTTACAGTTAATTTCCTCTCCTCTTTGAACCATCTAAATTCAGCATGTATTATCCTTCTGTTAATTATGTAAATATTTAGATTAGGTAATATTTTATTCTACGGTGAATGACACCATAATCCTCCTTATTCTTTTCCTTTATCATAAATATTTAGTTTGTTTTTAGCTTGTGGGACTAAACACAACATCATTTTCATTACTGTGAAATCTTCCCCTTTTCTTCTTCTGCAAGCATCCCTGGTCCCCTGGCAGCACTCCTCTGCCTCCCAGAACATGCTAATATTGCTTGCATTACTGTAGGATTACCACAGTGAAGTATACACTTGGTATTATAATTCATAATGTTGCTTTAAAAGATTAACCACTCCCACAGCTGTGTCTGGTAATTACAGAGCAGAGGGTTGGTTGTTTTTTTTTTTTTAAACAAAGAATAGCATGCACAAAATGACTGTCAAGGAGGTAAGTGTTTGGGGTGTACTTTGTTTTTCAACTTCAGAGAAAACCAGATGCAAAATTGATAGAGGAGAACGAGAGATGGCACTGACAGCCCCTGGAATGTCACAGACTGATGCAATTGGCAATTGCCAGCTCAGATGACTTCCATGAACAAATCCAAAATAATTAATAGACCTTCTGGAGTTTTCCAGGCAAGCGAGTGTGCTGGTGAAAGAGCAATAGTTAGTTTAGCCTGTCAAGGTTCATTCTTTTTCAAAACTTCAGTCCTCCCTTGATGCCCTCTAATGGTTTTTTGAAACACCAAAATGTTTTTGCATGAACATCATTACCCGTTGTGCTTCAGTTAAATGCATTTCGATGTCAGACATACTTCTGCTTCAAAAATGCCTGCTACCTACCCCTTCCTGAGGGGATCTCCAGGGAGGGCAGCCAGATTGACTTTAATCGGCCAAAGACACAGAATGGGTTCTTAATGCCATAAACCGATCGAGTGTGCAAAGTCATGTTAATATGTGGAAACTTGATCAGCTTTTATTAAGGGATCAGGAAATGGTTTAATTGCTGAGTGACAAGAGCATGTGTTTGTTTAATTGCTTGTTGGTGTTTATTGCAAAGCCTTGGGGAACGTGGTAATTTGTCCCATTGTTGTTTGAAAATGTGGGTCTGGCACCCAAACCAACCGCGCACAACAGACACTGGTCTTGTACCAAGTGTTGTTTCATCCATATTTACAACGCTTCCATTTGGCCAGGACAGCTGCCCTTGGTGCAACAAAGTGGGATTCTCATTCCAGTCTTTCCTCGCTTGGTTTGTCCAGAGCCACTCACGCTGTGAGAAGGTTGGAAATCTTGTACTTAAATGAGGAGTCACTTGCTGTCCGTTAAATGAAAGTAGCATTTAAGGGCTGCTGCATGGTAGAGCAACACTTCACGGATTGCTCTGTCTTTCACAGCTGGAGATGTAATGGTTGCACGCTCCTACAGAAAACTCCTAAAAGATCTCAGAGCCTGAGGCAAAGTCCGCTGAAGCTGTTGGTGTCTTTCCGTTCATTGGACTGGCCTTTGATCAGGCACTAACACATAGCGATAGCTTTTCTATACCTTTTCTGAATGGGATTTTAGAGTAGAATTGTTCCCTGCTGTAGGATTGCAGCAATCCTGGGGATAAATCTGCTTTCTTGGCTGGACTTGACCAGAAGCCTCACTGGTACAATGATGCCTGGCACTCTGTGCAGGGGAGATGTATTAGGTTTGCTGTGAATTTACATGAAAAATCCCTGGCTAGCAATCATTCTAAATATAAAACTTCCTGAGATCCTAATTTTTCTTTCCTCCAGATTCTTGCCTTACTTTGGAAGGTAAGTTTTCCATCCAGGAACACCAGCTGGCAAAGCTTTCCTTCCTGTTTTCTCTAAATTAGCCATTTTAAATACTTTCTTGTTGGAGGAGGATAGGGGGTTGCTGATGATTGGGATTATAACTGGCTTTCCAGGTCAGTATCCAGCACCACAGAATGCATCTACTTCTGTAGAAGGAGCCTAGGAATAGTCGTATCAATATACATTACAGGCTTGTCATAACTCACTCATTTCCTCTTTCAAACAGGAGGAAATATACTTGAACATATCTGTTGTATCTGTCAAGACTTCTCATTTGTCAAACTATTAGTGGTCCTTCTGTCAACATAAATAAATCTGTCCATAAATCTTGACAGGTATAATCATTTGTTGCATTTGAAAGGCGAGTCTCTAACATTAGACCCCTTTTGATTCCTAACATGATTAGCTTTAAAGAAAGACATTTCAGATGCCTTCTGAATCTGGCCTCTGTCAAATGATTTCCCTGTTCTTGCTGAGTTATCTACTCCTACAAAGTAAGCAAAGGCATAGTTCCTGCTGTCAACTCTCTTGAAGACCACACGAATCATTGGCATGGTAGTCGTGCCGAGGCCTGATCTTGCAAGCAGTTATGTTCCTGTTTGTCAGACAAGGCTCCCGAAACGCTTGTTGTTCTTTACAACTAGGTTTCTCATTTCTATTCTGAGCCATTTGTCTGGCACCAGTTGTCCTTTCTTTACATTTGGGAAGCTATCAAAGAACATTATTTGAAGGTATTTCATCTGACACTGCTGATCTTTTCATAGCTGTTGTGGCTGGCAAACAATCCATACCCATACAAGAGAATTAAGCCTCCGAACTGGCCATTTAAATATGGGCTAGCATAATTTAAGATTGAATTCCATAATACCAACACAAGCTTTGTGAGCTCCCCTGCTGCTCTAGGACATACTGAGAAGCTACAGCCCTGCAAGGCTCTCCAGAGATATGAAGTGACCTTGTTTCTGTGCTTGATGGCCTCACATCAGCACATTCATCCAGGTATTCAGCATTTCAAGATGGAATATGAAGTGAGGGTCTTTGCGCAGTTTGGTGTCTCAGAAGACAGCTCTGGCATATGACCCAGAAACTGGACAGTGCACAAGTGCAAGAAGGCAACCAGTGAGTTCACAGCCTGGCTTCCTAGCATTCCCTGGTAGGTGGAAAGCCTAAAACATGTGCTTTTTGGAAATAATAGTGTCATGAGGTTGCTAGGACTAGGTTTGTGAAAACTGCACAGTAAACAGTGGATCACCAGGGAGCTCCTGCAGGAGTTAAGGTGCTTGGTACCCAAGCTCCTGTAGTGTCATGGTCATGCCCAGCTTATATGGCTATGGGAAATTAGCCAGTGAATGCTGGGGGATCCCAAGTCTAATGTTATCCCTTCTGACACTGAAGAAAGGAAAAAATCTCTGGTGTTCTCCACAAAATGTATTTAAAGTTCTCCATATTCACTCTTCCAACTTTCCACCTCAATTCATTTGTGGCTTGCTGCAGCAAAGATTATTTTAATTGACAGGATTTCAACTTGTGCTCTAAAGAGACTCATTACTTCACAAGTTCTTTAGCTCTGTGGGGCCTTGATGCAATGTGGGATGTTTCCCGCTTTCTCCAATGGATCCTTACCACTGAAATGTTTTTTTCTTATGAGCTGCAGAAGAAGCCTATATACCAAGAACAATTATTTCAGATAAATACCCTTTGGCTCTGGACCTTACAATGCTTTGTACAGGATATTCAGGTGTAGAGTGTCAAAATGCAGCTGTTAGATAAGTTTCCCATCTGAATCACAGGTCTCAATGCAGCCAGTTATTAAACAGCAATTTTTTTCATGTCAAATAACAATTTAGGATAATATTTCACTGAGGTGGACAATATGCCAAAGCCATAAAAATCTAGTTTGATATACCCACATTGTAGACCTGGGGTAAAAGAGGGAGTTCTGGCCTTTACTTCAAGGCAGGGAGTCTAGGGAAGTATTTAGTTACATTTGTGTACCAAATCTGTTTTAATTAAAATACTTAGACAAATCCTCTTTTTGACTAATTATTTCTATAATCTTACTGACAAAACTCATTAAGACTCCTGGTTTGTGAAATTTGTTGAAGCCAAGATAAGCACCTTGCTTTTATGAGGCTGCATGATATGGGGCATGTGCTTAAATCAGAATATGAGTTAAGTTGGGTTTATACCAACACCTGTATATATTGATACCATTTGAACATCTGCGGGCTCTGGGTGAGAGCTTCTGAGGGTCTGAATTATGGAGGTAGATGTCTAGATTAATCTACGCCCTGTATTTTTTACATCAGTACTCTCTGTTTAGCCAGCATCCACTAGATCTTGCCACTGCTGTTTCTGGTTCTCTCTCTCTCTCTGGGCCAGGAAGGATGCTGGGCTCTACAGCTTCCTTTTCTGTTGACTGGCAAGATGATACTTTGTCAGGTAACTGCTGTTGCCACCAACTGCAAAGATTACTGCATCTAGAGTATAATGACACCTTATGAGCCGCTTCTTCTATGCGTTAACCTACTTGGAAACAGAGGCTCATGTGCAAATTCCCTCTGTATTTTGTGAAGGCTGGAACAGAAGCCAGATCTGAGCTAAATTTCCCCCTTCCAAGAGCCAGATGAATCAAAATCCCCTGATGCAGACATCCCCAAATTTTATGGGTGCAAAAGATGTCTTGATCCAAATTTTGCAGTTTGCTCCCATCTCTGCTTAAAACATAAAATGTATGTTTTTAGGGAAAAAGGATATAAACATCTTGTTCATGTTTGAGCTGAGAATGTCTTTTTTCTGTAGGCTGTCAACACAACTTCAAATGCATGCAGCCTGTCCAATCTGACAGACAATTTGCATATTTGTGGAATGCTAACGCCAAGTTACTGTATACATTTGTACATGAAAGCATTAGAAAGTTTGAAGGATTAAAGGTGGAAATGTATCCCCCTCGGCCTCGATTAAAGATCAAGACAGCACATCAATAGATGGCAGACAAATAACTGCTGCTTTGCCATTTGGAATGGCTTAACCCAAAAATAATAAAACCCAAGCTTTTTCCTAGGACATAAATAGCTGAGGGCTTTACACGTGCTAATTGCTGGAGCGTTGATTTAGCCTTTTGAGTGTGACGTGGAGTCTGGCACATTCAGTGTGAGCCCTCTGACATGGCGACCGTCTTTTTGTTCTGCCTTAGCTGTGTGCCTGGAACACAGCTAAAGCTCCCAGGGCCACCCCAGCTTAAACACATCCATGTCAATGTCTAGGGCTGCAACTTCCTCAGCTTGCTCTTGGGTCCTGGAAAGTTCTTTGAGGCCAGATGGAGGTGCTTGGCCCATGGAAAAGTGAGTTAGCTTGCAATGAGATGGGTGTCAGGAGGAGCAGCAGGTGCTCAATGGTTTTCCATAGAAAGACGCTTGCTTGGCTGCATGTGTCAAGATATATTTTGGAGCCTGGCTCTAAATACACTGATTCAAAAATGGAGACTTCAAGTCTTAAAAACAAAGTATGCTCAAGAACAGTTTTACATGGTTCCTCCTAAGGATCAAAAACTGGTAGTATTTATTTTAATAGTACTAAAAAATAACCTCAGTAAGATGTTCTGCATTGCCCAATGGATATAATTTAGGACCAGACATTGGCAGCATAGGACAGAGAAAGCAGGAGCTAGTCAAATCTTTCCTCCAGTCTTTGATCCAAAACATGAATATTCCTTTGATTCAGAAAGGGTTTGGCCAGCCTTTTTCACAAACGGTTGCACGTCTCTGCGCTTTCTGGCTGGGGGAAGTGGAAGTGGCAAAGCCTCAGATACCTGAGAACCAAGAGCTGAAAACTCTCCTGGAAACTTCTCATGCTCTAACGAAATTCCCGGGCCAGCTTCCAGCCTGAGCGGATGCAGACAACCAGCCAAAGTGAACCACCAAATCTGTCAAGATTCAGCCGTCATTTACAAAAGAGGACTGGGATTTTTTTGAGGGAGTCTGTAGCAGCTGAACACCCAAATCCCTTTAAATCCCAGTGAGGTGTTTGCTCCTTTTTTTTTTTTTTTTTTTTTTTTTCTTGTAGTTCACTAAAAGTCCTTATCTATTCTCTTTAATTATTGCTAAATTTTGGGCAATGCTTTAATTACAGATCTCCACTAAAATTACAGAAGCACAAAATTTTAGCTGCAGTTGCTGAAATGTGTAATTTAACAGACCTACCCAAAAAGACCCAGGTGACACCAAAACTCGAGCACAGAGAGCTCTGTGCTGTCACCAGACAGATCTGACTCCAGGAGCCCTAGCTGCAAAACTTCAGCCTTAATGCATTCAGAAAAAGCATGTTGTTGTTTTAAAGCACATTACTCAAAGGCGGAGATGCCTTTCTACTGGGAGCAGCATTACAAAGCCAGTCTCTGCCTGGATGCCTATTCCAACACGGATCTGACAATTCACATGTAGAAAAAGCCCTCTCATGCATTCACAGCTGTGGATGGCCTCCATATATTTGTTTAAAAAATAATTAGGCTTGCTTAGCTTTTGTACTGTTGCATTTCCTTTTTTTTTTTTTTTTTTTTTTTTTAAAGTAGCTTTTCCTG
>JAOEGS010012850.1:20391-40434 GCA_025447755.1 Corythornis vintsioides | reverse complement strand
AAAATTAGGCTTGCTTAGCTTTTGTACTGTTGCATTTCCTTTTTTTTTTTTCTTTTTTTTTTTTTTTTAAAGTAGCTTTTCCTGTAGCACTCCCAGGCCAGTACAATGCTGGCTTTTAGAAGTGATTTGTCTGTTACCAGCCAGTTTTAAACTTTTACTTCCTAAGTCCTTGCAAACTAGCAATGCAAGGAGACTTAAAAAAAAAAAAAATCTCCTGGGGATTGTTTTTATAGTAACAGTGAAAGCTTAAAATGCTGCAGTGGCAGCCAAATTATTTTTCTTGTAGTGGAAACAATACCAACAAATGGAGTCTACACACAAAACAGTTTAAAGCTACCCATAAAAATGACTAACAAATGAGTGCAACATTTCTTTTTATCATTTACTCTTTATAAAAACTGACAGTTTGAAGGCTACTAATTTGGCAAGTTATTTCCCCTCTAGAGTCAGAATTGTTCAGTAATTAAAGGATATATAAAACACAGACTTATACAAACTAGTACAGTCTAATGTTTTGGTGTGGTTTAGGACACAGTTCCTTTCTCATTCACCAATGGAAAACTAGGTGGATATATGGAAAAATGACCTATAGGGAAAAGTTTGATATTGGACAAAATTTTTAAGAACATGCTCATGACTAAAGTCCAAGTCCTATTTACTACTGTCTGTTTCACTCCTAAATAATTCAGAAAGAGGATGTGCAAAGATATGTAGTTACCTCAGGGCATAAAGGAGTATTTTGTCCCATGACTAAACAAATGACTTCTTGAGCATGGTTGAAATAAAACATTTAAAATATTATTAATTACTAATGCATATTGTTGAGAGTCTTTTAAAAAGTCATGTGTGTTATCCTTAGGTAAGAAATTACTTTCAAGAATTTAAATTACTAAATGGTACTGGTAGGCACCTAAGCCAATGGCACACTTGAAAATGGCACTTAAGAACTTAAGTCACTTTAGGCTGGCTTTGAAATCTTTGCCTGGTATTTCTTCACTTACTTGCTGGCAGTGACCCTTTCTATACTTGTAAGTAGTAAAAAATATATTGCTCCCTCTGAAAGAGCTAAAAATAATACAGGGCTCAGTATAGTCAACATAAAGACAAAATAGAAAAACATTTGTTCATGAAATAAGAGAACTTAAAGCTCTAGTTGCAGAGCAGGGAAATGCTTTAGATGGGACTTGCAGCAGTTGTTGGTCTAATTCTGATCCGTGGCAATTGGTGGCTGGGCTCCCACCAACGAGTGCAGGGCTGTTCTGTGGGGCACATGAAAAGGTTAGTCAAAGCCTTGGGTGTTGCTGGATGTTGTCATTATGTCATATGCCCCACTGCATCCACCTGTTAGGAGGTGTGATGTAGGACCAGTTACTCCAGTAACAACAGTACTACCTGCCCAAATGAGGTATTGAAGGTGAGGACAAGCATTTGATATGTGATGTGTGGCTGTGCTCTGAACATCTGTCCTTCAGTTTCAACATGCAAGTGCTTGTCTGTTGAGTGCCCAAATAATGATGTTGTAGGTGTTAATTTGGAGTTCATCAGTTCCTACAGAAAAGAAAAAAATTGTTCATAGTCTGAAATCTCCCTAAAGCCTGCATTAGCTAATAGTGACCTACTAATTTGTGTTAGTACCAGTAATAGCTAGGGCTATGTATTAGTGCCTGACCAAAAGTCCTGGTCTGTAAGATTGAGATTAAGCCAGTAACATTCAAAAGCAAGCCATGTCTTAATTCTAAGCACTTTTCAAAATGGCCACTATTACTGTGAGCAACTGTTCCAGTTTATATAAAAAATAGTGGAATAATATCTCATTTGATTATACAAAGTAGCTTTTTTCTTCAGTGTTTTAGTTCTCAAAATTCCCAGAATACACGACACTGAAACTGTTCACTTGAGAAATTAAGTACCGTATGTGATAAGACAGTCATGTGAAATTTTTAAGCTGTCATTAAAAACGATTATAATTAGGACAAACTATATGAAAATGCTTTAAAATTGAGACCCTGGTGAATTAAAAATTAAGGGGTATATTATGTATTATCGTGTTGAAGGGCAGGGATTTACGTGTGTATCTTCCCATTAACACTAATGCGAGTTGCATTCATAAATTTCCGCTCAGCGCCTTGCAATGAGCTTACACCCCCTCGTTTGTTTTCTCTGAGCAACCTCCACTTTCACAGTGCTCCAACACAATACCTCTGCCTGTAGAGAAGGAGCAGAATGGCAAAACAGAAGTTTAAACTGTTTTCCCTTACAAATCTAGGCCCCCAGACAGACCCTTCGTCGAAGCAGGAGCTGTAGCCCCGTGAGGCAGGTTTAGTTATGAAAAGTAAGTGTCGCGGAGTCTGCTCTTCCCTGCAACTCCTTAGTAACTAGGGGTTGGGCTGAGATCGGTTTGTTGGTTTTTTTGTTTGGTTTTTTTTTTTTTTTTTTATGGCCTCTCTAAATGCAGGAAAGCTGTTTTTCTGGGGGTAGGCTTGTAGAAGTGTTTCAGTCGGTAGCCTTCAAAAGAAGCCTTGTGGCTCCCACAGGGTGAGGGAACGTGCGCCATAAGGAGACTGTGCACAAACTAAACTCCCCCCTGACCCTCCTGGCATGTAGGGCCGGAACCCACCTGGATGTGTTCCTGTGTGACCTGATCTAGGTGATGCTGCTCTGGCAGGGGGTTTGGACTAGATGGGCTTTTGAGGTCGTTTCCAACCCCTAATACTGTGATTCTGTGACTGATGTCTCTGCAGAGATCAGGAGTCTGCTCAGGGACTGCAATGGGCTTTGGGTCACAGTTAGGTGAGGGGTGAGCTGCTGGGGTTTGGGCTGCAAAGGGTTCCCAATTCACTGTAAGTCTCAGCATACCTGGTTCTTTCCTTATAGGCCCAACATGAGAAATGTGATCTTTTTTTGTATTTTGGCTTTCACCAGAAAGAAATGTAGCCCTTGTTCTTACAAGAAAAACTTTAATAATTGAATCTTAAAAGTAGATTTATGTATTTATTTTTTTTTTAAATCTTGATCTGCATATAGATATATTTAGTTTTCATGTATATGGTAACTGAGTCCACCTCATACCCTTATCATCCCATCTGCTCCCTTTTACACCCGTGGATTTGGCACTGCCACTAAGGTAAGCTGCTTCATCCGTAGCTTAGGGTTTGCTGAGAGACTGCTAGCAGCACTCAACAGAAATGTCTTGTCTTACTGCTTTTATAAATGAACCCATCCTAATTCTATTTAAAATACATTAAAAGAATGGTCATGTAACCACTCTGTAGCTTACAGCAAAAAAAAAAAAAAAGAAAACCAAACAAAAAACCAACCAACAAACCACAGCTCATACCTTGTTACCTCTCTATGATGTTGCAAAATTGTAATTATACTAATACACTGCATTCTTTTCAACATATTTTCCCTGGGGCAAAATAAATAAATCTAAATAAAACAGATATATGTAGAGTCAGTACATCTCCTATTTTATTAATTAGCACCTGAGCAAAATGTTTTTCCTCCCTGTTGCCAAGCCAGAAAAAGCACTGATGAATTTTTAAGCAAAGTAATGAATACCAGGTTTATTTCTTTATTGGTACCTGTGGATTCTGTTGTATTGCTTGTTAACAGATGCAAGCGGGCAATATAACTATTACATCAGGCAATAATATAGGAACCCAGGCAGTTCCTAAGCAACAGCCCAGCACTGATTCTTGCCAGCTATTCTCTAGGATTCCCTCAGACACAGTAAGTGAAGAGGAGTTGGACAATATAGTCTAATTTTGAGAAAGGAATAAAGCATGAAACTGGTGATTTTCAAAATCATATTTTTGCAGATTTCTTACCAAATCAAAAGAGCTAAAATTGAAAACTGTCAAAAACGTTTCAGCTCAAGAGCTGCATAAACTTTTCTATTGTTCAGGCAGCTAAACAGAAACAGCTATTTTACTTCATACCTTGCCCACAGAAATAACAAAAAATAAACATCATAATACTAGAGCCTCTTCAGCTGGTTGGGCTGAAACTGGATTTTGTGGTGTTTCCTTTTGCAGACTCACTCATCGGTTTAGCCTAAAAGTAAAACATTTTTCATCTGTTCTGTATGAATTCCACGGTCAGTCAAATCTGGATGCTGATGGAAAAATTCATAATAAATCATTCTGCTTAAGCCACATAGACCGCGTGTGTGTGCGCAGGCACATAATTTTGTGTGTACACAAGATAAAAAGGTGTATTTCAAAGCAATGTCACTCTCATATGTCAGTAGCTGGTACAGTTTCTTAGTCTACACATTGCATATTGTAAAAAGGACATCTGCTTTATATATAACTGGGGATTCAATGAAGCAGCAAAGCTGGGATCTTTTTTATTATCCATAACTTTCTTTGCAATGGACCAATCCAAGCTTGGACTCTCAGTATTTGGAGAACATTGTTTCCACACTTTGATTTAGTCCAATATGGCACTCTGTGTCAAGCTCAGGTTTTGAGCCAAACTTCTAATGAAGGGTAGCACTCTTTCATCTAAGTATGAATAATGTCCTTTCAGAAAACAGTTTATATTTAGAATAAATAAGAACAGACATACATGCACATACACTGATGGACCCAAATGCACAGGGTTCCAGGAGCACAAACATGACCAAACAAGAAGAAAATACTGTAAAACAGATGTTCTCTGGTTTTGAATGCTCCATTGGTTTCCATCCACCAGGTAAGGCTCTTCTCTGTGATGGCAGTAGAATTAAGCTCCACAGAGGAGCTAGCAGTGTGAACATTTTACCTTGCTTGGGAGGTGGGCAGTGGTGGCTTTCTGCACTGAAGACTTGAACTTTTTGAAAAAGAAAACTTGCTGATATCTCCAAAACAAAATTATCTTTTGAGATACTCAAACTATGGACCAAAATACTTTCCTTTATGAGGAAAAAAAAATAAATCAAAATCATTCACAAGAATTATGGTTGTGTGTCTCTGGGTTCAGTCCTCCCCCCAATTCTTGTTTTACAGCAGGACATTAAGATTGTGCAAGACAGATACACTGAAATCCTGGACGCTGAGGGATGTATGGCTGCAGGAGGCATCCAGGCACCCAGACTGTGGCTCCCACCAAGGTACTGATGCAGTGGTGGTTCAGTGGCTTTTCTCTCTTTTTCTCTACCAAGCTGTTCCAGTTTGCAGGGTGTTAGATATATTTCAAATAACTAATAAAACATGGTTTGAGAAACAGCCACTTTCTGCTCCCTCACAGGGAAAGAGAAGTATGCATCTCAATGAAAAACCCATTTTCTATTAAAAAACAGTTTTGGTGAAACAAAGTCACCCAACCATACAACTCAGTCCACACATTTCCATCCTCTCCTCCTTCTCTCCCCTCCCAATCTCCAAGCCATTCTCTGCCTGCCTGATATATGTTGACATGAGAATTAAATCACTAAGAAGTATGAATGCTTTAGCTTTAACAGAAAGCCAGGTTACTATTCCTAGCATGGAAAGTTAAATGAAATCATGCTGTGAGTGAATTCCTATTGATTTCTTCTGGATTGATCAGAAACATTTGTCAAACTTTTGTTTTCTTTCTGTCCTACATCTTCTTTGGACACGTAGTTAAACATACTAAGGAACGTTTACATTTTTAAAACGTGTTCTAAGGTCATTATATAAACATACATGTAATAAAAGTGACTGGTGATTTATATTATCTATATACATTCAGATACTTTATTTTTGAAGCCAAGGTTTTAAAAAATAGGTGCCTAAATTCAGACACCTAAGTCTATGTTTACAGTCTTCAGTTGCCTGATTTTCAAACACATTAGTACTCAATTTCTTTTTTTTTTTCCTGTTAGCTTAAGGTGCCTAGAAGTTTGGGACAAAAATTCCATGGAGTGTTTTTCATCTGTTAGAATCAGAAAGGGAAAATTAGATTATAAACACATAAAGGATATAAAGGTAAAAATAAGAAAACTAAATCCACCTTTTTTTTCCCCCCTTACATTTAATTGAAGAAAATGAGTTGTGTTGGTATAAGGCACGTGAGCACAATCCAGCAGATTTATGCTTGCTAACTGATTTTGACCTGAAGCCCTCCTTCGAAGCATTTGTCTTTTCTTCTTTAGGTTCACATGGAGGCCTCCGGTCTCCAAAAATGTGTGTGCTCCTGCACCTAATGTATATATATATGCATATTCAGTGGGGCTGCATATGGAAAAGTTGCATCCATGCCTACAATTTTCCAGCTAACAGGCTTTTTGCATGTGTGAGTCTCTGAGGGTCATATGCTGTGGGGGTAATTGCGCATGTAAATCCAGCGGGCAGGCGTGCACGCGGCCAACGCCTCCAGCTGCATTAATGCTTTTTATTGTTTTAAACTAGCTAGCAAAAGCAAGTGAGAAAAATGATACTGTTTTAGACACCTGGACCTTGAAATAATAATAATAGAAAAGCTCTAAAAACTGATTATAGACCTTGAAATGGTGTGGTACAGCTTTCCAAACCTGCCCTCGCGTCCCTCTCATAAACACAGGTCTCTCACATTTAGGCACTGTTAGATTTGTGGTTTTAATTACAAGAAAAATTTCTTTTTTTTTTTTTTTTTTTTTTAAGGCAGTCAACATCAGCTAATGCTGTTATAAAATCTGAAGGGAGAAAGTTAATATTAAGCAAGAACAACAAAAAAAAAAACCCAACCAAAAAAAAAAAACCACAAAAAAACCTAGGAAAAAATAAATAAATACATAACAAGAAAAAGTTAGTGGAGCAGCTGTGTAAATAATATGAACAATGTTAAAGAATAAAAGGAAACTGCCAGAGCCACTTGGGATGAGGAGGGAGCCTAAAATCACCAATTGCTCTAACTAGGTCTTGCTCAGGGGTTGTGCCTGTGTTTTTTCTACCAACTCCAGACCTGCCTTAGAAGGCATTTTCTTGAAAGGCACCTCAAGAAAGGAAGGAAAATGAGGTTATCCCATAAAATAATCTACTACTATTTGGTAAGGGCACAGGAATAGAAAATGAAGCAATGGTTTAATATTGGGACTAGAAGTTGTATGAAGTGATTAGTTGAACATTTACTTCATTCATCAGTGCAGAGTAAATGCTGAATTGTGTTAAACTTAATGAAAAACTTTGATGGTTTGGCTGCAGGCTTTGCTGAATGACATGACTTGTCCATGAGAACGCTCTGAACCTCAAACACCAAGCTACGTTTGTGCACCAAGAGCTCCAGACTTGGAAGCTAGCAAGGTGAGAAAGGCATCCTCTGATGTTCTGTGGGCAGGGGATGTGAGGGTTTGGACCTAGTGGGTGAGCTCTCCATTCTTCATCTGAATTTTGTAACACTTTTCAAGACCATGAAGATAGACTATGATCAGCAAAACTAAATCAAGCCCTGTATGATTTCCTGTTTCTTGGAAGTTACAGGTAGTAAATTAGTCATATAAAATACCCTGGTTTAGTCTAATCAGAGATCTGTTGCCTAGATGTGTAAGGATATAAATTAAATTTTTGAGGCTTTCCTAAAAGACAAAGTGCTAGGAAGAAATTATTAGTTAAACCCTAATGATTATTATTTAACTTTACTTTGTAAATGAATGCAAGGCTTCGACAAGAAGCTAAGGATGCTCCCTCCAGCCAGGAGATCTGTATTCCTCTGTAGAGACTCAGTGCAACATTGAGGCCATGCTGCTTTGCAGACATCAGCATGCTTTGATCACCACAGAGAACACCTTTAGGGCTCAGGAATCTCCATGTTGATTTACTCTGGTACTTACACTCTCATGTCTATGAGAGATAAGATTTTTGTGATGCTGATACTGGTCCACAATGTGATCTGGATCAACACCACAAGCAACTTGTGTCCTACTAGTTCAAGAGGTGTTCCTTTACAGAGAAGGACCCAAGGTGCATGTGGACTGGACATGAAAGGTACAAAAAGGCTGGGGAACTCATTAACATCCTCCTGCCTTTCCAGGAACAGATCTTTGCCATAGGAAACTCACCTCCCAGCACCAGCCTGAGTCCTGCAATGGTAACCAGGGTTGCTGTTAAACAACCAGACTGAGCTGGCACTTCTCTTCCTCTCATTGCAATAGAGCTGCTCTGCCATGTACCCGAGTTCACATATTGCCATAGTTCCCACCCATGCAAGCCGAGATACGGCCCTGCTGTTGCCTTGGCAAAGCAACATAACCTACAGAAATGTACAGTAAAATTGTTGTGTTGTCCTGTCACAGTTGTGATTATTTCTGGTACATGCTAAGCACCATGAGCTTCACCATTGGGCTAGAAGTTGTCTAAGAGCAGAGTTATAGCCCATGGGTCTGACTTGAGCTGGCAGGGAGCCAATGCTCTGTTATAGATCTGCTGGAAGGCAGGAAAGAAACCTGGTGAAGCACAGGCTGAAAAGATTCCCTTTGTGCCAGCATGCTAAGTAGAAAGTCACTGCTGAATACACATGGGCCAGATCCAAAATCTGTTTAACACTGTGGGAATTTTTGCACTAACTGTGATGGCCTTTGCTGCAACCCATGGGCTCTGACCTTCCACATCCTGTGCAGCTGTACAGTCATCTTTGTGCAAGCAAATTAGGTGCATTATAAGCATGAAATTACCTGCTAGTGCCCTAGAACTAATTTGTGTCAGTGACATGAACAAATCAAGGTAGGGAACAAATGAGACCAGATCTGATTTGTCTACAAGGTAAATCAGAGGCCAAAAAACTGTGAAGAGTTAGTCTAGAGAATTCTGTAAATAGCAAGAAAAGGGAAGTAACTCCACTTGGGGAAAATTTTCTGGCCAGTGAAATTCAGGGGAGTTTAACCATTGATGTCAGTGAAACAAATACTGCACATAAAGCACATGAATGTTATGAGATGTTAAGACTTTCAGGAATGAGGCCAAGCTTGCTAATTGTTTTCCACCAGATTCATCATTCCCAGCACAACACCCCATGCACTGACACAGCCGTTGTTCTCAGCCTGGTATCTTCCCTTTGCTGTCATATTTTTGCAAAAAGGTGGTTGCAAAATTACTGTGCCATCTCCTTCAGCAGTCAGGAGGGCTTGGTCTGGGGGAAGGCATTTGGAAGGCAGTGCCAAAGAGCTGAATGCACCCCTGTGAGAATTCTTTTTCTGCTGTGAAACATCTGAAGCCTGCATGGTGCCTACTCTATTTCCTGAACAAGGGCTGTGGGGAGAGGAAAGCCAAGGCAAACTGTGTTCCAGCAGGACTGGGGTTTTAGAAAGTTTCTAAGGGATGTCCAAGCAGTACAAATTAAAACAGCCTTGTGGGTTCTGGCCCTCACTGGCCACACTGGGCACCACCACAGTGCATCTATTCAAGAATGGTCATGCTCTCTTGACTTCTAGGTAATCCTATTGACCTAATGCCTGGACCACCTTGGTGAGCTTCCAAAGCATTTGCTGTTTCTTCTCAATCATGTTCCTGTGTCCCCAGTTCATTAGGTTGTGGGCAAACATTTATTGCTATTTTTTTTTCACAATTGATTGACTGCAAGCTCTATGCTTCCCCAAATTTCATCAGGATTTTTTGCTGATGTTGATGTTTTATTGCCCTTATTATGAAGTGCAGTTGCAGTATGATGTCAGATAATAGTTATGGTGGGTTTGGTGTTTTTTTCAGTCTCCTTTGCCAAGTCTGAGTTCCTTGCTTCCTGACTGCGTAGATTTGTTACCTTAAATTTTAGAATGTATTGGTTTAATAGCTGTCTGATTTTATGTGTGTGTGTAGGAGACAAGCAAAAGAAAAAAAAGTTAGTTTATTTCTAACTGAAATCTATCTATCTAAATAGGTGCATAAAGTAACTACATATCTATTCAGTAGGGCAACAGTGGTCTTAGTATTTAATTACAACCTGAATTATCTCTTGTTCTAAACTGCTGTCCCACCCTGCATCAAGACCTAGAAGACTTAGATAAAGAACCTCCATGTAGCTTTTACCTGCTAATATCACTTCTATCATTGCAAGATCTGGCAAGAGAGTCAATCACCACATTTTCCCAAAGGTATGTAAAGCATGCAGAGCTGACGGAAAGATTAACAAGTTTTCTGTGGAAGGAGCATACATCTGCTAGGGTGAGGAGAGCCTTCACTGATGTGCCACTTGTAAATGCATATGAACCCTGTAATAGGTGTGGTGCTTTTGCTCAACAGCTGCAATCTTTTCATTGTACCTCTTTTGTCGAATTCAGATAAAAGCACTTCATCATCAACACATCTAATATCTGTTCTTGTCCCACTTGAAAGGGTCAAATGAAATTTCCCACCAGAGAACAAAAAGAAAAAACACAACAAAACAAAGCTCCCTAGTGAGTTCGGGTGGCAATGTGCCAAGAGAGAGAGGAGTCGAGGTAGTATCTCTGGTGCTCAGCACAGCAATCATGTCAAGAAGCATGAAAAGCACTCTCTCCAGGCTTGCACACAGCCACACAGCAAGAGAGGCAGGGACAGCATGGCAGCCATACATCAGTTGTGAAATTACCTGCACCCTGAGGTGCTGGGGAAGGTCTTCATCCTCAGAGACTGTTGTTCAAGACATCACCCAATAGAGGTGATGCCCAATAAAGGAAGCTATTTGGGGTTACTGTCTCATTAGTGGAGGAGGTCATGAGGCAGGGGTACTCAGGCTAGAGCAGGAAACCACTGCAGAGGAGGAAAAGCCTCTTGCTGACTTCACAATCGTGGGCAGTGTTTCCAGTGTACCTGGTTCTGTAAAGGCTCAGGAAGCTGGAGAGGAAGAGAACATGGAAACTATTCTCTCTAAAGTCTCTCTCCATTGCTCAGGGTGCTGGTTGGAGTCTTAATGTCATATTGAGAGAAGGACTTTAAAAATGGCTTACATTTACAAAAACAGCACCAAACCATTACAAAAATGTATCTACATCTTCAGCAGAGTTGCAGCATTGTTTCTGCATCAAAGACATTTCAGCCATGACACCAAGTAGATTTCTAGCAGCTGACAAGGGAAGTGGGTGTATATTTAGCCCATTCATATGTGCACTTAAGTGCACGTAAACATTTTTCTAGGTCAGAGCTTCTGTGTGCTAAGGAGCCACATGTGCCAAAGTGTCCATTTCCAGGAGCCTCTGCTTCACACATTCTCTCAAAACTCTGCAGCACCAGTGCAAGGTGTTCCTATTTATCTTGTACTAACCATTTCTCCTAGTGTCACTGTAGAAAACAAGTTACCCTGATAATAGCAGTTTGTAGACCAGCTCACCAGGGACAAGGTCTTTGTGCAGTGCTTCCTGATACCTTTCTAGATCCCAAGCCTGGAACAAAAGCCCACAAAGAGGTTAGAGTCCAGATGTGAATAGAAACAAGACCATTTTAATCAGTCAAGATAAAGCTTAGAACCTCTAAGAGCTTCTTTCCATTATTTGCACTGGCTATGGAATAATAACACCCAGAGAACTGCCATGCTGTAAACTCAGGGAAAGTCTGTGGCTTGTTGAGGGCAGGGACTGGGAAGTAAAGGCAGAAAGGAGACACCATAATGAAAGAACATGGAGTAGCCCATCACTAACACCCTCTTCTCATATCAGCAATTGGACTCAGTTATGAGAATAAAAGGGACCTTGGCTGCGAATGACTTAGGGCAGCATAAATATGTATTATGAATTTTAGGCTCAGACATAATTAAATGCCATTTGTCAGATCTATGCTTGTTTTTCATCTCATTTGAGTTTTACAGAATGAATTAACTAACAAATGTGCCTCTGATTCTACCATAACAAATCATTTCTCAGAATGGTTGCCTCGAAGCAGCAGTGAGCGAGTGACTGGGGGGAGTGACCTTCTGCTGTGAAGTTGTCACGTTCCAGCAGAGCCCTGAGTGGCAATGACAGCCTCAGTAATGGGGAGCCCATAGTGGCCTGGCAGTCTTGTTGATAACTTGTTAATTTATTTAGTGCAGTGGTGCAGAGGCAAAGATCTGGAGTAAAGGGTGGGGTGGGCTGAGCCTCAGGGTTGAAATATGTAAATACTCTGGGTTTGAAGGGGAAAAAAAAAGAATTATTGTTCACTGTCACTAAATGAGGTTGGTGACAGGTGCCACTGGAAAGCAAATAGGCAACTTTTTGTACCAATGCAGGTTTTTTGTTTTGTTTTGCTTTTTAAAGAAAAGGGATACAGCAAATGTGTAGTTAGAAGGTGCATATTTTGGGTAATAGGGCATTAAGTGCTCCTCTCCTGGTCAGGTGAAAGCACATTTAGGGCACACAAGGTCACTGTTATTCTGAGCTGGGAGAGTGATAAAATGAGAAACAAATGGTCTGTTTGCATTTGACATTCAAAAGGGAGAAAGAGTTAAAGGCCACAGGTGAATAATCTATGATTCTCTGATAATGCTTTCATTGCAGTTGTATCTTGAAGAGCTATCTCACTTTGACCCATGACATCAAAGCAAAGGTCCTTTTAATACTTAGCAATTATAGCAAAGGGATGGATTTATAAACTAACTTAGCCATAGTTTCTGAAGTGTTAGGAAATCCTCAGAAAGTTGTGGGTGATGCACACTTTAAAGGATCTGGTATCTCCAAGTGACAAGCTCCTTCCAGACACCAGGTCCACTGGAAATGACCCAAAGCAGATACTCCAGAGTCGAAGCACTCATTTTGTGTTTGGACAGTCTCGCATGTTGTCCCTAGCAGAAAGTCTTCTGCAGCTGTATTCTTCATGCTATGTGGTTCATAAATTTATGAAAGTTATTCATCATATCAGGTTAATGAAAATATACTGGAAGATAAGCTGTTGCTGGAAAGCAACACTGGCAAACTGGTAAGTCAAACAAAGAAACCTGATAAGAGTTGTCTTTTGCATAGCTCTGCAGACTTTATCCTTAAAATATCTTAAAGAAGATGGGGTAGAGAGTATTTAACAAATAATGTGCTGTCACTTGAAAAACAAAACCAGATGGTGGTGTTACTGTATCCAGTGACTTCAACATAATGCCATGTGTCTGCAGGAAAACAATAACCCTCACACAGCACAACCCTGCAAAATTTAAATTATAGACACTGGTGAGTTCTCTTACGAGTGAGAGGAAAGAAACAGCATCCTGTGGCTGGTTATTATCAGTAGGAGTATTAGTGACAGATACTGGATCTTAACCATGATCACAGCTATTCTCAGAGCAGGTAGTGAAGGAGAAGCAAGTTTTCCTCTTCTCCAGTGAGGCAAGCAGTGCGCTGGGCTCTCTACAGGCCCCCTGAGCTGCAGTCACACTGTCTGTGTTCAGAGAGCCTGTTTTGCTCTTTGCAAGCCCTTCTTGTATTGCTGTATCTGAGCTTCTGGAGAATTTGGAGAGCACACGGGACATCTCTGCTCTTGACCTCAGTACATGAACGTGCATGAGGAATTTCCCCTGAACATTTATTATCTCTGGTGCCATAGTCAACAGTTGGCTGGGTAACTGAGCAAATTTACTTGAACTCTTTATTTCCCAGGTCTTATTTTACTAAGGAAGGCAATAAATCAATGACAGGAAAAGTACTCACCAGGCAGAAATTGGGTAGCTCCATGACTTAATCAGCACTGATTAATGCCAGTCGGGAATCTATCTCTGCATTTCTTTGGAATACATTTTGGAAAGTCTAGTAGTTCCTAGCAGAGTTTTGCATTAAAAATTAA
Source organism: Corythornis vintsioides (assembly GCA_025447755.1). NCBI lineage: Eukaryota > Metazoa > Chordata > Aves > Coraciiformes > Alcedinidae > Corythornis > Corythornis vintsioides. The sequence continues at coordinate 26,803 of JAOEGS010012850.1, read as the reverse complement.
ATTACTTTCATATTCCAGTCTCTCCTCGACTACTAAGTTCCTTGAGGCTCACATCATCTTTCCATGAAGGTATGTACGGGTGCTATGTGGACCAGTGCTCCCTCCAGAGATGAGGCCAGATGATCTCTGGAGAGCCCAGCACCATCTCTGGGCGACAGGCAGTGGAAAAGCACTGGCAGCCACAGCCAGATAAGATGTTTCTCTTCCTCTCTGGCTGTAACGAACTGAAAAGGCTAAAGATACGTCAGAGAGGAGCAGCCAGAGGTAGGGATGGGGGACGAAGCTGCGTCAGAAACAGCCTTTCTTCTGTGGGGGTGGGAGAGGAGCCATGACTTCTGAGGAAGGTCAAGGCTGGCTAGAGAACAGCCCAGGCAAGAAACCCCCAGACGGATAAACAATCCAGACATCTGGTGAGATCCCGGCATTGCTGCAATCAGAGAGGTTTTGGCACTGACTTTGACACTGCCAGGATTTCCCCTGTAATTAGCAGCCTGCAGCCTGTCTGGGGAGGATGTTCCCTCCGGAAAGCTGCTGGAACTGGGCTGCAAATCGAGCTTAATCTCTGTGAAGCAAAGAACAACACCTAGTTAGTCTCTGTCCCTCCCTGAATCTGAGAAAAATTCTAACATAAATTCAACAAATATTAGATGGTACCGATAACTGTAATGTCTGTCTTGGTTGCTGCCAAGATTTTTCAGATGCTCACAGTCACTACTGAATGGACTTCCCAGCACAACACTGGAATGGACTGGGAGCAACCACAGGAAGAGATTCAGGGCTTGATGTATGGCAAAAAGTTATTAAACCTTCAAGTAAGCACAAGTGTTTAAATCAAATTCTTTAGCTCCAGCAAGTTAGACAAGCACCTATGAGCCAGGCAAGTTAAAACAGTGTATGATACAAGGCTCAGCCTGGTAAGACTATCAACACTAATAGATATTTCAGTTTCTACACTGATCTAGCCACACATACATGCACAAAAACACCTCAACAATAGGGTGTTTCTTTAAAAGAATAAATAAGCTGTGTTGTTAAAGACCTCAGCTACCTGTATTTGAAGATCGCTGTCTGAAAAGATGAAAAACATACATTTTCATTTCATTTCAGATTAGCATGGTAAACAGCTAGTGCTGTTCTTTCAAGTGGAGCATTCAGCTCCATTTGTTAGCTTTGTTGCTGATATTTCACCTCTCTTTTATTTACTTAACATAGTTTGACAGAAATTCTTGGTGAGATAATATACCTACATGAAAGACAGGCTTGGGGAGCAAGTTCAGAGGTTTCAGTGGGACAGAATCAATTATATGTGTCTTTGTCATTTTGGTCTGCCTCCATTCCACAGAGAGCACTCGGAAGAGTTCTCCAACCAGCTGAACAGTTTTGGTAGAAAAAAAATTTAATAGACACAAAACAAAAACCAAACAAACAAAAAGTAATATTTGAGTAAATTAGGACTGCACACACTTGTGAAAATAATTTAAAAAATTAAATAAAATCCCAAGTGATAGAAGCTACCACCCTGTAAAACAATGTCCTCTCCATAGCCAGGAAGATGGCCCCTGTTGCAAAGAGCTCCCAGGACAAAGCAAATTATCAAATGTTCCTGTTGCTTTTTGCCACACAAAATTAGACAAACTGTATAGAAGACAACTTGATTTCTCCTGAACAGCAGAGTAGAAATGATCCTTACACAGCAACCAGCTGGTGCAAGGAGTTTCTGAGGCTGAACTAAGGTAGGTGATGGAATACACCTAGCTAAATAGCAGGAAGAAAAATTGCTTACCCAATCTGGATGGCTCAAATACATAAACCATCAGTTTCATATATAGCCTGTTCCAGCTCAAATCGTCACTCGTACGCTGGAGAGACCCGAGTCACTGAATTTTCTATGTTTCAGCAGCACATGATGGGGTTATGCCTATCATTCATCTAAAAGCAGGTGCACACACACTGCAACCAAAGGCTGTCAGGCTGCACATAGAGCAGAGAAGCTCCACATCCTGCATCAGCATCACAGTAAGCGATGGTGTGAAGTTTTAACAACCTGAGAGCAATTTGTCAGTCAGAGGTCAGTGAGAAAGGATAAATATGGAAAGAAAAAAACCCCTATATATATATTTTTTTTTAAGACCTGAGAAATGAGACAAAATAAGCAGCAAATTTAAAAATAGAGAAAACAAAGTATGCTAAAAACTTACCTGAAGAAACAGCCAGGCCTTCATGATTCTCCTGTAGGAACCTAGGTGAACTCTCCCCTTCACTTTGATGATGATCAGGTTCGTAGGAAAGGTGGGAATTTTGAATGTAAGGAAAAGAAAGAATGTACTGCAAAGTGAAGGAAAGTAAGTAAGCAGTGCCGTGCAGAAATAACGATTCAGTAGCTGGTAGACAATATTGTCATCTCTGAACACATCCAAGGACTTAAGTGACCCACTCCTCTGGCTGAGGATCTGCTCCATTAATAATGAGAGCAAGCAATTTAAACCGTGGCTTTTTTGCTTTTTTTTTTTTTTTCATTGTGTTTTATACAGGTTTGGGGAATATGTTATCAAAGGCTCCAGTTCTGGCCAAAGTCCACAGGCGTCATCACCTGTGGTCAGGCCCTGGATAGAAAGATCAGAGCTATCTTTGCATAGCCCTACCACCAAAACCAGATCAATCAGAAGTAACTCAAAAGGAAATATTCTACAGGGAACAGATGAAGATGCATTTAGAGGAAATAATCCCCATTCAGGATGCCATTATTAAAAAAGAGAGATAACTATGAGAGCTAAGATATGTCAGGGCAATGTCGTTGACTTTGGACTGGAGAACTTCTACTGTAAAAGCAGAGAAACTAGGTCAGTGCTTTTTGAAGAGAGGAAAGCTCAGGGTGGACATCATTATTTTATATATGATTCTAAGGGGAATAGCTAGGAGAGATGTCAGGAAACTAGTGTCAAATACAAGAACAAATGGACAGGCTCTAAGAAAGGGAAATGGAGAGAAACAAAAGGAGGCTTGAGCTCAAGGGATATAAACAGTTCTGTACACACTAAGTAGTAGATGCTAGGACTGGGTTACAGAAAGGGCTGATAAGAGCAACCAATAATGGTTTGGGAAAGGGAAATCTTTGTGGGGTACAGTTACCTGAGAGCAGACAGATCTGTCTCTTGATTTGTCCCTACAATTGCCCAAGTTTGAATCTCAAAATTACTTTGAGAACCACATACAGTAAATCTCTGTGCAAGCGCAGTAGATTGAAGTGACAGTTCAGTTTATCACTTGAAGATAAAACTCAGAAGAACGTTTGCCTTCTAATTCTATTAATATAAATTTAATTACAAAGGCTAATTCCAATTCAAATGTTAACTTATAAGGGTTGGTGGAGGTAGCAGCCTACAGATAAAGATATGATGCTGGAATCCCAGATCTTTACATTTGATCAATAGTTCAGTGTTAATAGACTTTATTTATGAGTTAGAGCATATGGTTTGAAAATGAGCCTAATGATTAGGTTGTGTGTGTGTAGACACACACTTCTCTAAGCACTGAAATATTTGCATGTTTCAGCTGTCTCTAAAGAAGAAAAAAAACCCCTCTCTGTGTTGTAACAGATTTTAAATAGTCTTTATTCCCCCACCCCCCCCCAAAAAAAGGCAGAATGTATCATGCAAGTGCAAGCATGACTTCCAGAACATGCTGCTTAAACATAGATCAAGCCAATACTCTTTGTTCTAAGTATCTGAGATGTATACTAGTCACTCGAAAAAAAAATTAGCTCGAGGTAACAGCGTGGGGCAAAGGGAATTTGAGAGAGAGGTGAATCAGTGGACTGTGTAGTCTAGGGCTCTATTAGTGTATTTTCTTATAGCCTTCAAAATTTGAATTCAGACCTTCAGCTGTTAGATATAAGCATTGCATTATTGACAAGATGCAGCTAAGCTGCGGATCTGGTCTATATTCTAATATATATAAAGAAGAGAACAAAGAAAAAAGGTCACATGAATATAATAGACTAAACAGTCCTAATGATTATGTGTCAGTCTGAGATCCTGTATAAAGTGCATCAGATTTTGAAATGAAAGTGTGAGGAGGACAGAGCCTGAGTATGCTGTAGGTCTGTCCCTTTCCAGTCTGCTCAGTGTTACCTGTTCCTTCCAGATCATAAAAATCCACGGCAACAAGATGCTCAGAAATCGAGTTCAACAGCAGAGTTGATACACACATTTTGAAAACTTTCACAGTATCTTCAGATCAATTTGGAATGGCCAGGATATGATCCCGAGATGAACTTGCCCCTCTCAACCACCGTTACAGCCAAGGAGATATTGATGTTGACATGGAACCAAAAATACGTCATGGCACTGGGAAAGAGCCAGGATCACAGAGGTGAGTGATACTGATCAAAGCAGATGAGAGTCAGGAATGTTTATATAGGAGATGTGAACTCACACACGTACCTGGGTGATCTGAAGCCGTCAGAGTTAATATGCTGTCTATTAACATTTGTTCAAATACAGCACCTGTCATAGCACGTACATGAGAAGTGTTTGTTAGGTCAATCTTACACGAGAGGAGGGGAGCTAACCCTCACTGGCTGGGAGTGGGTGCACAGCCTGAGCAGTGTTGTCTGGGCACCTTTTCTTCTCCTAGGCACCATATCCCAGAGGTTATTGCACGAGGTGAACGTTAAGTTTTATTCCAGTGTGATCATTCCTCACGCTCTATATTCGAATGTCTGGCACGCTTTAATGTTTGTCTTCCAGCAGTACTCTGCTAGGAAGGAGATGCAATGCTTGTGTTTTACTGAATGTCTGCAGCACAGATGAGATTGGAGAGGGTTTTTCTCTCACCAGAGCTGGAGCTCAGGGCTCTCACCATCCCATTGCACCCTCGTGGATCAGTGCTCACAGGAGAATGAGTGGCAGCACAGCAGCCACAAGCCTAGTACTGCTGTGCAAATACTCTGCTGCTGTTTTGGGAGCATACCTAACAGTGCTATCAGGAAGACTTCAGACAATTACTCTACTGAGGAAAATATGATGGCAAATGAGTTTTCACCTCTCTCTAGGTGCCTAAACCAACATGCCATTACCATAGCAGCTGGGCACTCAGTGGGAAGATCTTTCAGAGAACATTCATATACAGGCTATCACAAAAGATTACTTGCATTATTGTGTGTCCTTAAGCAATAGGGAAACAGTGGATGTGTGTTTAGGGCAGTCTCAAATGACATTGTCAATTTCTGTGCCATTGTTGTCTACCTTAACCTGAACTTTCAATGCCCACTGCATATCAGATAGTTTCAGAGCAAGCCCATGTTCTTAATGAGTAAATGAAGTTACTGTTACTTTAGTTTATTCTAAGTGTTGAACCCAGCATGGGATCTAACCTGGAATAGTCATCTTGAGAATATTGCAGTGGAAAGTAGAGCATAGGATTTAACATTGGAAATTAGAAGTTGATCCTACTTCTTATACAAAATTGAGATTGACAAAATTGAGGTTTATCTACATAAACCTTTAAACAAAGATGTGGCTCTGAATCAAAATTAGGGAACTGGAGAAATGAAGTTGAGGATTTTGTTCTCTTAAAGGAAACCTGCCCAGCAAGACTGTCAGCAGAAAGAGCTGCCACAGTAGAGAGCTAAGCACAGCTGTTAATGGAGTCAGTTCTTTTTCTGGAGGTCAATTTTGAATAAATCAGGTTCTTTAAAAATTACAATTATTGATTAATTAATTTTATACTTGGAGCTTAGCCCTCTTAGTTTTGAAGAGGCTGTGCACCAAACTGGTATGAATAACCATCTGAAAGAAAATTATTATTTCATTAACTGCTGTTCTAACACTAGTAATGGTTTTGGAGCTCTGTTCCCCACAAGTACAAATAAAGGGGGCTTTTGTAAGTGCATAATCTCTGCACTCAGATTCAACAAAGCAGCATACCCCTTGTCTGATTACAAATAACAATATATCTACCTCCAAACTGTGAGCCTCAAAAGACAGAGCAAGACAGTTTGAAAGTATCTTATGAGTCCAAAAGTCTGACAGCAAAATGTACAAAACTGATCCATGCAGCTGTACAAGCAATTGCTAGATTTACAGGAATGTAGTTGAAAATTAACTGAGCAGGGCTTAAGTCTGAATGAGAAACCAGGAGTATCCAGGTACCTAAACTGGAGATCCTGCTGGAGCTCCACACCTGAGTCACATCGCACCAGCTCATTTTGTGCCAGAGCTAATGTTGGAGCAGGCAGGATCAGGCCCTCTGCATATGGAGGAGAACCAGCTAGAAAAGGGACAAGGGGTGACTTTCAGGGCAGTATGGTACCAAATTGGGGGGGGGGGGGGGGGGGGGGGGGGGGGGGGGGGGAAAGGAAAAAAAGAAGTGAGGGGGACCAGTGTGGGGATAAGTGGATGGGGGGCGCAGG
>JAOEGS010012850.1:0-20291 GCA_025447755.1 Corythornis vintsioides | reverse complement strand
GTGGAGTTTGGATGGATTTAAGAGGAAAAAAAATTAGTATTTTGGTCGATATTTGAGGGAAAAGTGGAGTTTGGAGGTGATTTGTGAGGGGAGAAGGGGATTTGTGAGGGGAAAATATTGGTGTTTGGGCCATTTTGTGAAGGAAAAAAGGGATTTTTGAGGAGGAAAAGTAGTTTTTGAGGGGAAAATGGGGATTTGTGAGAGAAAAGTGGGGGAATTGAGGTCAAAAACTGGAGTTTTAGAGCGTTTGTGAGGGGAAAGTGATGGGAAAGGGGGGTTTTGAGGGGAAAAGAAGTGACTTTTGGGCAAGTTTTGAGGGGAAAAACTGGAGTTTTAGGGCATTTGTGAGGAATGAAGGGGCACCATGTTGGCATGAAGTGATAGGCTGTCCCAGGCAGCTCCTGGGCTGATCCCACACTTAAAAATAGATTGACATTTATCCAGGAGGTGAGTCTGTTCTTCTGTAACTACAGCATTTTCTATTATGGTTGATAAGGGAAAGAAGATTGGATCTTGGTCAGAAATATAAAAATTCGTCTCCTAGCAGGGGATAATAGCAGGAGAACAGGGGCAGTTGACAACTGCAGATTTAAAAGGGTTCAGTGCAGTCGGGTGCTGGACTGAGATGCTGTCCCACACTCATGACTGTGGCACCCAGGCTGGGGGGGTGTTGTCCCACTGGTAGCAGCCCCAGGTTCTGGCCTGCTCCCCTCCCATCCAAAGCTGTCCCTTCTAGGTGACTGCTGAATGTCAACATATCACACAGAAAGGTGGGACCAATGCACCAGTAAGACACTGTTTTTGAGATTGTTCAGCCTGGGAAGAGAAGGCTCTGAGGAGACTTTATTGTAGCCTTTTGGTGCTTAAAGTGAACCCATAAGTATCACAGAATCACAGTGTTAGGGGTTGGCAGGGACCTCAAAAATCCTCTAGTCCAACCCCCCAGAAAAAAAAAAGATGGGGACAGTTTTTAGCAGGACCTGTTGCGACAGGACAAGAGGTGATGGTTTTAAACTAAAAGGCAGGTGATTTAAAGAGGAATAATTTTTTTACAACTGAGGGTGGTGAAACACAGGCCCAGGCTGCCCAGAGAGGTGGTTGTTGCCCCATGCCTGGAAACATTCCAGGTCAGTTTGGATGGTGGTCTGAGCAACCCAATCTAGCTGCAGATGTCCCTGCTCAGTGCAGGGGCTTTGGACTAGATGACCTTTAAAGGTCTCTTCCCACCCAAAACACCCTATGAGTCTATGATTCTATGATCTAGTGTAAGTATAGGGGTGGAATTGAGGTTAGGACTGTGTTGTGCTGTGCACAGTGTGAGGGAGGTGTGAGCTGTCAGGGTGTGTGTGGGTGAGAGTGTGTGTGCTTGTGAACATATACACACACATATATATGTGCAACACACCCCTAGGAGAACGTGGTGACTGAATGTACTGCCTCGCTTTTGCAGCAGCACGTTAGGTAGTTTAAAAACCTTAACATTTCACAAAAAAACACAGCTTTTTTGTTTCACTGTGTAACTGTTGATCTAAAATGGGAGTTCTTGTTTTCTAATTCGCAAAGCTTAAAAGATTGCTCATTTTATATTAAAATGATAGCCTTTGCAAGAGACCTTCAATCTAATTAAAGCCAGGAGATTAGCATCCCTTAGAATATTTGCAAAGCCTGCAATGGGAAGTTAATGAAATGTGTACACTTTTATAATGCTTTAATTTTTAATGAAATAATTCAGGACATGGACCTTGTTCCTCCACCTTACTTGCTTTAAGCAAAACAGGGACTGTTTGTTTACAAACAATGCCAAGTTCTGGGGTGAAGAAAACGGGAGGACCAGGTAAGTGAAAGGCTTCTTTGTATTACAATCCTGTCTTCTATCTCTTCTATTCAGCCTGAGAATTCAACTGTTCCTCATTAATAATATTGAATGAGAATATAATTTTAGAGTGTCATTTCTTAAGGTTATAGATATGTGTGTGTGTATATATATAAATCTAATATTTTTGTATATAACATATGCTTTATTTACATATATATATGTATATAATAAATGATATATAAAAACACAGTGACTGCAAAGGGACTTTAAATAAAGCAAATAAGGCAAATGAGATAGGCCAGTGTAGCAAGGGAATGGCTCCTATTTAGAGACCTGGGCTGAGCACAGAGGTGAGGGGAGCAGCCAGGGCTGTAACAGTCTAGTTCAGAGGCGATGACCAAAGGCAAGCCTAAGCAATTCCAAGCATCCTTTAGGCTAGTCACTTCTAATGATGGCCCCACTCCTCTGTTATCGCCTGAGAAGGAAGAAAAGAGGAAAAACACTGAAGCACAGAGAGGAGCAAGATGTGTTCAAAGACCCATCTGCTCTCCCTGGTGCCGTGGGGCCGGGTGTCCCCGGGGGCCATGCACACCCCTTCCTGGGTTGCTTTAGAAACAGCTACATCGTTAGAGCTATTTACTGTAGCTGCTTCTTTCACCCTTTGCATTGCTGCCTCTGAATTTTGCCACCAGAAAGAGCTGGCTGTTGCATTCAAAACAGTACTTTACATTATGCTCGCTGGATCTTTCTGAAGCCTAAATGTTAGAATATCCTAATCTTGCTCTACATTTTAAAGCTGAAAGATAAACCTGTTGTTTAATGAAATCCACAACACTACAGGAATAGTAACCATTGTGTTTCTTCATTTCAAAGAACAGCTGAAATCTAACATCTGGTGTAACTGTACAAACCTGACCTTAGGTCACAGTAAGTATTGTATTGTTGATGATGGATACGCTTTTTTCATTACCATGCTGTCTCCATTCTTTCAGCATCCATGCTGTGAATCCCCAGTTATAGCTAGCACTATTGATAAATACTGATCTTTTTTTAATACAATTCTTTTTTTTTTTCACCCTTTTAAGCATGCATTGTAAGATTATATTTTCTTTTTTTAAATGGCTCTCCTAGTTTGTTGTCAACAATATGCTATTATATGAGCAAACTCTTCTGCATGATAGCTCTAGCACACAGTGATCAAGGGGTTTTGTGTCTGAAGATGCAGCTATGATCCTAAAAGAATGGTGTTACAGAAAGGTGATCCTCTGTGTCTCATGCCTTCCACTGCACTTTCCTCTTTGGCTACTCGTTTTCTTAAAGCCCTTGTAAGACTGGGGTTTAAGGTTTAAATTGCAAAGCAGATGTGGACGAATGTAAATGTGTCTTTGCACATTTGTGGTTTCAAGATTTGAGCCCTGGTGAAGGAAATGAGGCCCTGCACTGTCCTGTGTGATTGATGCCCGTTATTCCTAAGACCTGTGGTAGTATGAACTAGATCGGCAACTGTGAAGCAACTCACAGTACTGCAACCAGGGATCCCAATAAGCCCAGTTACATACCAGTCAAGAAATTAAGATATTATCTTGGTAGCTTGAACTTCTGGTCAAATCTTAAAGCCACTAGAAGCTTCACATGAACTGGGAGTGAAAGGGCAGATTTTAAGGATCATTTGTTTGCTTTGCTGAGTGCATCGATCCCCAGAACCTTTCTCACCATGTCTTTGCAGATCTTCAAGAGCTTAACAATATCTTATCACCATAGCTTTTTTTTTTTTTTTCCCTAAATCTATGAAAACTCCCTTCATGGCTCATTCAGACGTGGCTTTTTGGGACAGAGATGCTGACTGGTGATGCACATGCTGTGTTCTCCCCACGGTGCTAACAGTGCTTCATGTTACCGCATCACGAAGCAGAGGTAGAGCAGAATGTCCTTGGCTCACACTGCTGCCTACAGAGATGAACAGAATGAAGTTTTGACTCTACAAAGTCCCTAGACTTTCCCAGCACTACTCAGCATGGAAAATGTCTGAAGGCAGGGCATTTACACTTTCAAGAAACAGCTATTCATTTCAGTTCTGCCAAAGGTAAGTACACTTATAGATTTGTTCGTAATTATTTTTAGAGTAGAATTCTGTTTGTTTGACAATATCTGAAAAATTAAATACCTGGGGCAACATTGCTGAGTGCAGCTGGTACACTGGAAACATGGGGAAATACTTGCTGTAATTGCATGGGGTTTTTTTAATACCTCTCAATGCAGAGTTAACTTGTCCAGTGAGAACAGCTTAGCTGATGGGCCAAGGGGACTGTCCTCTCTGGTGGACATGAGCTGTCCACCTTGTCCTAGCCATGCAGAGCAGGGTCAACCTCGGACTTTTTCTCTGCCCAGTCAGTTTACCAGAACACACTGGCACACACCCCCACCCCTTTGGAGGTATTACTCAACAACAGCCTTCCTCCTTATTTCCCATGATCACAATTTGCAGTTAAGCAGCACTGTTTCATTCAATGACCTCAGAGTACTTAGCAAGCATTTTGTCAATCCTTTCACAGACTCACAGAATCACAGAATGTTAGGGGTTGGAAGGGACCTAGAAGATAATCTAGTCCAACCTCCCTGCCAGTGCAGGATCACTCAGAGTAGATCACACAGGAAAAAGTCCAGGCAGCTTTTGAAAGTCTCCAGAGACAGAGATTTCACCACCTCTCTGGGCAGCATGTTCCAGTGCTCTGTTGCCCTCACAGTGAAGTAGTATTTCCTCAAGTTGAGCCTCCTCTTTTCCAGTTTATGGCCATTGCCCCTTGTCCTGTCACTGGACATCACTGAGAAGAGCCTGGGCCCATCTTCCTGACACCCACCCTTTAGATATTTCCCCCGGGCTGTACTGATCCATGGGGTTGTTCCTCCCCAGATGCAGCCCTTTACACTTGTCCTTAAGAATTTCAATAGATTTCTCTCCACACAACTATCCAGACTGTCCAGGTCACGATGGATTGCTGCAGAGCCTTCTGGCATGTCAGCCACCATCCCCATTCTGTGTCATCAGCAAACTTGCTGAGAGTACATTCTATCCCTTCATCCAGGTCATTCATGAATGTATTGAATAATATTGGATCCAGTACTGACCCCTGAGGGACACCACTACCAACAGGCCTTCAATTAGACTCTGCCTTGTTGACCACAACTCTCTGAGTTCTCTCTTTCAGCCAGTTCCCAATCCATCTCACTGCCCAATGATCCAACCCACACTTCCTAAGCTTGGTTGGGAGGGTACCTCCATGTGCAATAGCTATAGGACCCTTTGACCAGAGATGTGACCAAAGGCACAATGAAGAACCATCAAGCTACAATTTAAGCTCTTTTAAAAGGTTTTTAAATAGGCAATGGAATCAGAAGCATCCAATCAGATACAAAAACACAGGCATGTGTCAGCCTGGAGCACTGAGATCCCACAGCCACAAGCTGAGAACAATAGGCAAAACTCTGGGCACAGTCATGTGGGTGGGAGCCAGAGAGCATCTCAGGGCGGCAGAGGGCTGGCTCTGGGCTTATGTGCCTTAAGGATGTAGAAGGCTCTGGACCTGCCAAGGTTCAGTTTGTGGACTGAAAAGCAAGACAGGTAACAAACCCCTTGTATTCTTCCCACCCATTCTGCACTTTCCATGACCTCTTTGTTTCATCGGTAAAAGTAAATTGAATTCTGCACCTTTAAAGACCCTGTCTGGATCCATAACATTCATAACCATGCTGTAACCATGAATGAAAAGCTAAGAGAGAAGTATGCTTTGTATCCAAGGGCTCTTTTGCTTTTTATATGTTTACATATACCAGCCAATGGTCAGCAAATAAGCACCACAGCTTGTAATGAAATGTTCGAACCATCTGTTTTAATCTGCGATTTAATTTCACTGTAAAATGTTAAAGTTGTTCCGATGGTTGAGTTGGTATGGCTGCTTTATATGGAAAGGATTGAGTATCCCAGAGCAATTACATTGCACCAAGCACATACTATGGGTATTATATTCTCTATTGTTATTTGGTTCCATTAAAAACATTTAAAAGCCTTCTTAATACAGCATGACAGAGTTTTAGGTCTCTCTCTTTGTTGTTAGAAGCAGGTAGCAGATGCTGAGGACAAACATTAAGGATCTTTTTGAAAACAGCATGAATTTTTCAAAGTGCTAAAAATAAACAAAGTTTAAAAAAAGCCAGCATGCACCCAAGCAATGAGAGAGTGAGGAAGAGGAGAAGATTTCCATGCCACACAGGGGAAAGAATTCCAGGTTGATGAGCAGCACATGGCAGCGCCTGTGCAACAGCATCTGATTATTATATTATATTTATTCCCCAGCAATATACTGGTGTTTGTAGCTTTAGAAGGTAGCTGGAGAGTGGTGCTGGCACTGCCTTTGCTGCCATGCCACAGCTCACTGAGGTGCTGGAGAGGCACATTGCCCTAGAGTCATCCGCTGCAATGAGTTACGGCAACAGAGCGATCATTCCTTACATTAGTAAAATAATAAAGTAAAACTAAGCTGTGTGAAATTATTTGACATCACTCCTGACATTGACTTTTTGCCTCTAGCAGCTGCTGTGATATGGCACAGGATTAAAATACCTGCTCTTGTTTACGGCCATGCTAAATTTAGGTGGCTTATCCCTCCTTTTTGTGCTCCCACACCATAGCCACTTTCAACCTCTTTAGGCCTCTGAAGGGATAGTGGCTGAGAAAGGAAGAAAACCCCTCGAAACCAACAGTTATTTCTAATTATTTCCACTTCTTTTTGGCAAATGGTCAGGGTCAGTGCAGCACGCTGCTGGGTAATCACCTTATTTTCATAGACCTTGAACATTTGTGCTCTTGTGTGCCTTGCAATACCAAGATGCCTGGAGACCATCTTTACTTCAAGGAAGCACTTCATAAACTCCTTCTTTTTTCAGGTTCACCAGCACAGCGGGCCTGTGGGCTGGCTTGAAAGGCCAGCCAGATGTTGCTCTTTCTGCAGGTACAAGTTTCCCCCTGCCCCAAATTTCTTAAGTGACCTCAAAACAAGTCCTGTTGCTCTCAATGAACAGGATTCCATGCCATGGTCTCACTCTACCTTGTTTCTGGGCTCCTCTGATGTCTGAGATAGAGCAATAACAAGGTGCTTGAATCAGTACCCAAACTACAGCACCTTCCTCCATGTGCTGTTAGGGATCTGGCAAGAGGGACACTCACATATTTCCCCCAGCAGAAACTCCCCAGGAATATAATGTAACAACCAGAAACTCCCCATCTCAGAGGCAGGCAGCATTGCAGCCCCATGAACCTGGTGCTTTAGCTAATCTAAAGCCCTGCAGGGACTTGGGGCTAATTAACTCAGGGCTGTGGCATCCTGACATAACTATATGGCTTCTTAGACCCCAGCTAGTATTTCTACCCAGCAGTCTGTTGTGCTGTGTGTTACAGCTGCTTGGCCAATGCTTGCTCAGGGGTCCCCAGCACAGGACAGGGAGAGGCAGGGACTGTGCACAGCACCTGCCCCCCACCCCTGGACTCTGCAGCAATCGCTTTCCTTCACACCCATGGCCTCGTGTTGTTCAGTGTTATTTGGAGTATATGCTACTTGCAATGCATTTTTCCTGAACATAAGCTGGAAATTACTGATTTTTACCTTACGCAGCTAGTATAAAAGCACTAATGTCCTAATGAAGAGTCTCACTTAGCTAAATGCTTCATACAGCTGAGTAAAACAAAGAATTTTACTAGAGCTTAACCCAGTCGTTAATAAGCTTTTTAACCCTGACCTTTCAAATCAATGATCTACCACTGGTTTTACCTTTCAAGAAGGAATTCCATTTTCAAGTGATAAAACATATTTTGCACTCCTTACAATCTAATGATTATTCGCAGCGTTACTGGATATATGAGGCCATCAAACCATTAGAAGGTATAAAATGTATTAATGTACAGCATTCACAGCTACATTTGCTTTAGAGTCAATAAAAGGGAAACAATTTATAAAGGGCATTTATGCTCATTACAGAGTATCGATAGATTGTTTCTCCCATCGTTTCTGAAGTATGAAGGACTCCCTTTCGTGATGGATAGGAAAGGATTTGCATAAGCTCTTTGCTTATGGCCTGAATGTCCCCAGCACAGCGAGTTGTGCAGGGATTTGTGGCCAGGCTTCGGGCTGGGATGCATGTGGGCTGGGACCCACAAATTGTTCCTTCCCAGGGGACCAAGCACCTCAGTTATTCACAGCTGCCATGTGAAGGCTCTATAGGCAACTATGGTGCTTTTGGCACCAGAAATGAATTATCGGAAGGCTGTGGACAAATCGGATTGAGGTTGGAAAAGAAGACAGGAATTTATTTGTAAGGAAGGTCAGGGCTGGAGTACAGAAATGATGGCAGAGCTTTGCAGAACACCCTCCTAAGCAGTAGGAGGATGAGAGAGGCTGCTTGAAGGGTATGGGGATAAAAACAGAAAGGAATTATGCATGGGATAGAAGAGGATACAAGAGTACTGGCATTATAGCTAGAGGCAGAAATTTCATAGTTTGTCCTAGTGAATAACTCAATTAACTGCAGAAATAAAATCTATGAAGAGACGAGTGATTAAGGCACTGGCCTGAGTCTCAGCAGACCTGGATTCGGTTCCTGGCTGTTTTCAGATTTCTGTCTGACTTTTGGCAAGCCTCTTCAACTCTCTGTGCCTTGGTTTCCCATCTGTTAAGAAGGAATAATAATATTTCCTTTCTCTCCTGCCTATTCCAGCAACAAGCCCTTTTGGGCAGGCACCCTCTTTCACACTGTCTGTGGGCAGGACTTTGCACACTGGGGTTTTGATCCCTGCACTCAGTCAGGACATACAGAGATGGGGGTGCCATGCCATAGAAGCCCACTTATTTACAATTTCTGATGACTAGGAGACTAAACATGCTATAATTTGGTAAACAGATTTCTTAATCTCAGGTCTTCAAGGACAAAAGAAAAAGTATCAATCAGTAAATCAGAGAAGGAAGGGGATTCAAATCTCTCTTAAAATTTTTAAGAGTCTGAACTTATCTTCTAAAGTAGAAACAGCCTGGTTTGAGAGGAGAAAACATTAACCACAGCACAAAAGCAGAGAGCTGGCCTTCTCCACTTCTGATCTCACTCCTCTACACATCTGGCTTCTCTGTATGGACTGACCTTTCCACCATTTGTCACCGACAGGCCATGTCCTTGCTGTGCTGAGTGGCTTTCCTTTGGCATGCCAAAGCTGACACCAGCTGGGTGGGGTGACAATGTGCCCACCCCCAGGCACACACACACACTGCCAGAGAGACCAGGTAATAGCAGCTGCCAAGCATTGCTTTAAGAGGACCACCAGCAAGTATATATAATTAAATCTCAGCTGCAGAGACTTTCTGGTAATAAGCAGTCCCAATTAGAAATGCAAATGTCACTGAAAGGGAGCATGTCTGTTGACAGTAGACTTTGAGGAAAGCTTTGGTTTTAGCGCTAGTAAATTAATCTTTAATTATGAGCACGCCTCACTTCTGAAAGAAGTGCCCTGCACATGCTGAAGTGACAGCATGTGAAAGTTTCAGGCTGTTGCTTTCTTCTGTTAAATGAAATGTTTCACCCCTAAAAAGCAGAGGGGAGCCTTGTTGTAAGTTGGTGGTGGATTTAGTGCTCTAGTGCTCCAGTGTCATTTACTCTCCAGGTGACAAGAAGACATCAACCCATTAAAAACGGTGGAATTAAAACAGCATGACTCTTGATAAATAGAAATATCTAAATGAAGAATTTTCAAGATTTGGGTTTGCCAAGGGACAGCAGAAAACAGTCCTTGGTCCTGCAGACATTTCCTTCCCTGGCTTGGTCGCCTGCCCTGCATGGGGAACACAACTCGCCAGCTGAGAGAGGATCACAAGATGCTACAGAAAATCCTTCTTCAGGGTAGCCTTGAGAATGTCCAACACCTCCACTCCCATGCTGGCTGGATTATTAAAATAACATTTCCACTTCCAAGTAAGTAAATAAATCTCACTGGCAAGTTTGTTTTGTGACAGCCAACATCTTGTCTCCCTGAGAACTGGGCCGGTGTCCTGCAAAGCTGAAAACCCAACACTCTAAAACCTGAGTGCAACAGCCAAGAGATACACCAGATCCATCTTCTGAGGTAGCAGATACAATGAAGTAAGCAAATATGTTCTAAAAAATCTTATTATTAAAGTTACAAAAATAATTTCATTTCATAAAGTTTGAAGTTATGAAATCCTGCAGTCTTTTTCCCAGCAAGCTTTTGCTTTTTTAGCCTACAGCTAAAAAACATAACCCCAAAAGTGATGTTGCTCTAAAGAGACCATGCTGCAGACCCACCTCAAAAGGCCCGGAACACCTGGTTTCAGGCACGAGAAGAAGATCAGAACACACCTCATCATAAATATGCATATGTGACACGGGAGCCCGCCGCCTTCTTGGAGAGATGCCATAATTGACGGAACAAAGTACAACAAAACTTCACATCACTGGTGGATCAGCGGAACAGAGGTAACTGAAAGGCTAGAAAATTACAGGTTTACTGACATTCTGCTCAACCTTACCCATTCTTTATTGAAAAGAGATAATAACTATCTATAGGAGAGCTGTCTTAAGGCTCCATTCATTCCCTTTCGCTAGCCCAGCTGAGAGGTGGTATAATATAACGCACACTGGCATCTGGCATGTCATTTAATTACACCTTCAGCTTGCTGGGAAAATGTTTGAAGTGTCATGGTAAGCAAACTATAAAAATATATTTCCCCTGCTCCAGGAGAGCTCCTGCAATGGCAAGCAGGGAAGATGGGGCCTGCTCCAGCCATTACTCTGGGTCTGTGTGAGGAAGGTGATGTAGAGGCGTCTAATTCATGAACAATTATCGCCTTTTGATAAGACACCATCTGCTCCTGGCAGCCTGGCTCCAATTCTCCAACAGACACTTGGGAATTCTTCTCCAAATAAACTATTGGTGTACCAGGAAAACAGTACCATTGGCTCCAGTTAAACTGTGCCTTCTCAGTGAACCACTCAGGCACTGCAGCTCCTTAGTGAAGCCCTGTGAGATCTTTTATTAGCTTTGAGAAGCCCATGAGCTAGCCAGAGGTTGAGAACTTACAGTTTTTTTGGTCACTTCAGTCTTTCTACTACTGAGAAAAAAATAGTTCTCTAATTTCAGAGAGTGCTGAGACAGTTGTGTCCATCCTGCAGTGCTGAGGGTACTCAGCTGTGTGGTCTTTAAGCTCTGTAAGCACAGCTCCTGCAGCACCCTTCTGGAGGCAGCCAGCACCCTTCTGCTTCACTCTTTGCCATGACTGCTTTTAAGTCACCACATATTTAAAAAGTCAGTTCTCACTGTCACTGCTGTGAAATAAGATTCCACCAACACTTCTGCTGGACCTTGCTGCTGTACACACGAGGGACAGGAGTGTTTATGGGGGAAGGCACTCAGCATCACACCCCTGTTCACTCTGCACAGTAGAAAAGCTGTAGATAACCTCACCGCCTGCTAAACCAAAGATGACCCCTGAGCCTTTGACCCTGCAATCCAGTGAAACAAAGCAGAGTGCATGAGGGCTGGACTTGTTACAAGTAATTGAGGTGAAAGAAATAAATCACATAATTTTCCTCTTTGTGCATGGTGGGGGGAAGGAAAGGAGAAGAAAGTTCAACACAGATATTAGTCACCTTGTTTTGTTCTTACTAATGGAAATTTCTCAGAAACCAAAATAAAGGGTGTTGTATATGAACCTGAAGTGAATAAAATTAGCTATAACCCACATCCTAACTTTTAAAGCCAGTGCATGAATGCAGGTGTCTGCAGCTGAGCATGGTATTTTTGTTTCAGCTCATCTGAGGTATGACTCATTTCCATCAAAAGAGGAGGATGCCTTGATCTGTGTGTGAGCGAGCACTGGAACAGCAGCTGTTGGAGCAAATACAAACAGCCATGCCAAGGATTGTAAGGATGGAGTTTATCTAATATGTAAACAACCACCTGCTGCAAATGAAAAATTACACCCACAACCACCTGAGTAAGATAAGCATATGATGGGGAAATGAAGAGACAGATTCATTATTAATTTGTTGGAACTTTTGAGCCAAACATCTCTTTTGCAGTGGAACAATAGGATGCACAAGGAAATGGTTCTTCTTGCCCCAGACTTGCTCAGCAGCGTTTATTTTGCCTAAGTGATTTCCTTTTCTTTGCTAAGTCTGGTGGAGATGAAAACACCAACCCAAAGAAGATAATTAAAAGCTAAATGAAACCACATACAGCTGTGCTACTACATGGCTAATGAACATGCAAATATATACATATGACAAGGAACATAATGCAGACTGGCTGCCTTGAGTGGTTAGTGCAGATTTCCAAGAGCTGGAAATGCTATTGATTATAACTGAGCTAAACTTCCTGACTCCTGACTTCAAAGATCAGCCTCAATATAATCATCACGCAGCATATGGGAACAGGGCTGCAAGGAATTGATGAATAATGGCTTGGGGACCTGAGCATTTGCATGTAGGTTGGTGATGCCCTCTTGGCTTCTGGGTGCCGGATCCTCAGCAACCAGGACCAGCCAGCACCTTATAATAGTCCTTGGCATCTTGGTATGTTCTGTCTTACTGTCAATTAAGATTTTGGAGTTGTGGGTTTTAGCTGGGATATTTATTTTTGCCTTCCCACTTCACTTGACAAGATGCTATTATATGGACAAGTTTCTGGGAGGACCAGGGGTGTAGGTAACACCAGTAAGGCAAAGCATCTGGGATCCTACAAAACAGAAGGCACAAGCAGCATGCAGACATCCTCTCATGAAGGTCTGCTGCCATACTGGCATCAAATAGGACCAAATCTGATTTCCCTTATTAGTTAAAAAATACCCAGCTGAGTGTAACTCCTCAGCCCACCCAGAGATGAGATGACATGAGCAGTTCTCCCATGAAGGGGACCTAGTACTCCCAGCTGCCACATTGTGCCCCCTTCCTCAGCCACTCCATGATGGCAACATGACAGAAACAGAGCAAAGCTCACTCCTCTTCCATGATGACCACAGAAAGCTTTGGGGATGGTCAGGAGACAAGCATGGAGGGATGCAGCACTGCCTTAGACCTGGGTGAAGATGGCTGAGCCACTGGGATGGTCGAGAGGGCACCTACAGAAACCAAATTTGTGCTGAACACAATGGTTAGTGCGTAAAAATTAATCAAGTACTACAATGACTTGCTTTATTCATAATACTTAATGGTCATGTAATAGGAGTTTTTATTCAGCAGTTAAAGTTCATAAGTGCAGGTTTTACATGTAGAAAGGTATTATGCTGATAGTTTAATTACACACCTTTCTGCACACCAAAGGAAATGGGTTATGTGGGGTTTATAATTAAAGAAGGACTTCTGAGGGGAAATGAACTTTGCAGTTAGCAACGTAATATTTGATTTTTATCAGATGTTTTTGTTTTGACTTTGCCAGCACTTGGCGCTGCTGTAAACAGGTGAGAAGGCTCCAAACTGCACGAGGCTTTGAAAAATGCAGCATAAACTAGCAACATTTAAAAATAGCAAGGGTGAGCATAAACATCATGCACTTGGAAGGCTCTCCAGAGCTCTGCCCATGCAATTATATACAGCACAAGTCTGTCCAGTATGTCTAGGAAATGGGAAAAAAAAATCCCAACCTGAAGAATTAAGTGAAAAATAAACCCTGGTCCTTGCCAAAGTAATCAGTGTTACTTTTTATTTTTCTTATTTTTGTTTTCAATAAATTTAATGGATGGCGAATATAATTTTCCCTTCCTGCATGCCTACAAAGGTGGCAAAGCCAACAAGCGTGTGTGTGCACATTTGCTTTTGGAATACACAGGACTCCTCTCAGTGTTAAGGCAAAGATGGGCAGGAGCTGCTGCTAGGTCAAGACCAGCTCCTGCTTCCCTCTCATAACTCTGGGGACATCTGTGCTGCACATGGTAGTGTTGGGGAAGTCAGTAGTTCTAGGGCTCCTCCCTTGTGAGGTTTTAAGAGGCTCTGCCTAGCATAACTTCATTTCTATATACATATCAAAGCACATTTAAAAACTATATGTGGGTATATATACATACATACATATTTACAAACTGACAGGAGAAACCCAGTTTTCTAACGCAGCAAATACACCGAAAAGACTTTAGAAAAAGTCTAAAATATCTCAAAGATCACCAAATGCTCCTCCACTTGTATGATAGAAACTGACAGGCTCTTATCGTGCCCAACACAAATGAACATTAACAAGTGGGCTGAGCCAAAATTAAAAAAAAAAAAAAAAGGCTTTCCAAAAACAATAAGCAAGGGCAAGGCCTGATATATTTTGAGTACGCCCTTTCCTTTCTGGCAGACTGGAGAGTGACTGCCCTGGATATTATGATCTGCTGGTGAAGGTGGAGTCCAGGTGCTGGCTGATGGCAGTGCCTGTGATGGGGCTCCCTTTGCTAGCAACAGCCTCCTTGGGCACTCTGGATATACCAGTTGCATTTGAAACATCCAAATAAAGTGGAATAATTTCAAAACTATTTTTATTTGGAGTGGACACTCCATAATTACAACAGGAGCAGTTGTGTAAAGGGTGTATCCAAATGTAACTGGACAGTTTTTTTAAATTTCATTGGCCAACTGCATAAATTAATGACAATGAGATAGAACTGTAACTGTTTTTCTCTTATTAAATCCATACACTTTGGCTCTACTCATCATCATTAATATACTGTTAAAAGAGATGTTGCTGTATCATTCAGCCCTCATCCTGCAATCAAGCCCTTGCTGCACTGTTGTGGATTTCAAATAGTCACTTGTTTAAAAATAGAATGGGGGGTTTTGTATTAAAAAATCTGAATGCCGACTGACTGCAAACAGGTAAAAATTAACATATGCAATTGTTAAGTGTCAAATCCAGCTCCTGAGCCACCAGCATTCACATTGCCTGGTGAGTGGTGCTCACAACACTTTTAACACTGCATTGCCTATGGGCAAGAAGTTGTGCAAATTACCATATACATTCATATTTTTCTTTTTTTTTTTTTCTTTTTTTTTTCTTTTTTTTTGTTTTGTTTTTTACATTACACTGTGCTTTCCGGGTATGTACACATTCTTTATAAACAAAAGATCCAGTAAGCCTGGAGCTGACAGCTCAGCCTTCACAGGGCAGATTCAGGGGGTACTGCACAGTTAGAAAGATGCTCTCCACAACATCCATTCCTCCCATTTGCACTTCTCCACCGTTGCAAAAGAGGATACTGTTCCAATCATTTACTTATTTTTTTTTTAAGTCTAACAAGGGAAACTTGAATAGGATTATGAGACATCTCTCTCACACACACACACACACACACACTACTCATATCAGAGCGAGTATTATATCAGACTTACAACTAGATGCGTTTTTTACTGTATATGGCAATGTCTTAAAATGAATCTATAGCACAAACACACTCACCATCCACTGTATTGTTTTGTAGAAGCCACTTCTCCCATGAAGAGCAACCACATGTGGAGGGAGAGAGTCCAAGTAAGTATTTGGTAAACATCTGAAAATGAGAGACAAACAGCGCTATGCAATCCCACCATCTTCCTTCAAATACCCACTGGAAAAAAACCTAATAATTCATTCCCTAACAAGCCAAGCCTGGCTTCCTAAACCAGGAGGAATCGCAATGCTGGTAAACTTGCAGAAATATTTTTACAATTTTATTAGAGGTTTTAATTCAGTGCTTTATCTACCTCTGTTAGTCTGCAAAATAGCTTTAAATATTCAAGTGGTAATTAATGAATCTTTTATGTTGCAAATCAAACATTTTCATCTGTGCTGTGGTACAGTGGCAGCGAGAAGGAGGGGTTTAAAGTGTAATTGTTTCTACTGTTCCCTTCACAGTGCTGAATGCCTTTTTACCCTTTATTATATCATTGGCTTTTGCTTCAGTTCATCAGCGCTTCACCACATCTTATCGTTCAATATTTGCTGTCTATTTTTTCCTTCTTTTTTTTTTTTTTCAGTTCAAGATTTCTTACTGCGCCTTTGCCAGAGACATTCCTAAGGAGATGGAAACTCTCTGAATGTGGAATTTTCGCATGAGTGCAAAATAATAAAAAGCATGTGTGTATTAAAAAGGGATCAACTTAATGGGAAATGAGCATTGGGTTACATTAATATTCTATTACAGTAAAAATCATATTTAATAAATTTTCTCCAGATTTTTCAGAATCTTACTGTATTTTTCTAAGTCGTATGCCAATCCAAAGAAACAGTGTATATGATACATTTGATTTATGTTAAGTAAATAACCTGCACAGCCCATTTTTTGGTTTAAAAAAAAAATATTAAGTGTAGAAACACACACCAGACTGAAATGTGTGCTTAGTTTCCATCTGCTAGGAGGAATAGTGTTGGTCTTGTGTAGCAGAAAGCCTTTATAAACAGTATTCTATTTTATTGATGCTATATGTGGATTTTTTATGTTATGTGGCAAGAGCAGGAGAATGAAAACATTGTAATTTATCCTAAACCGTAAAATTAGACTAGTACTGAAGTAATTACTTCACATATTAAAATACGGTTTCCTTTACTTTCTTTTGTCATCACATAAAATCAGGCGTTGAGCACTGCAGCGCAAAGGGGCCGAAGCTTTTCTTGCCTTCACAAAGGATTGACACATCCTTGATCGGACACTGTATCACCTGACCCTTGTTGTTCTGTGACCCTAATTAATATTACACTCAGTGACATTTATGTATCAGAGCAATAAGCTAAACAGGAAACAATTTATGTCACCTAAAGCTTTTTAACAAATCGATGCAACTATTTGTAATTGCTTGTTTCACAAGATTAAAAGTACTCAGCCTTGATCTTCGCCCACGGTTTTGTGGCCAACATGACCTGTGCTTCCGTTGTAAAATAGGAGTGTTGGTGATCAGCACCTATTTCCATCAAGTAATCCATATTGCTAATATTTCTGGAATTTTAATGTAGTTACAATTTATAGCCGATCAAATGTGGTTACCTAAATTGCTGTTGCTAGTAGACAGTTTAACTGTCTTTATTAATTACAGTATAATTTAATGTTTGAGTACAGGCACTTGTGTTGGTCATTTTTACAGCCAAAGCAGTTATGTGCCTTATGACGAACCATTTTAGCATTTTCAATGGAAATTTGCTAATATGATGAGTGATAAAAATGTCAAACTCTGGTAAATAATGGTTATTGCTTTGGCTGGAATTAATCCTTGAAAGGACGGTTACCTTCAAATTAACATTACAACTTCAAGAAAAAAAAATGTTTTTCAAGCTTCTGAGATGCATAAAAAAAAAAATGGCCACTGAACTACTCTAAATAAATACATATGAAACCCCATGAAGTGGTTGGGTTTTTTTTTCTTTTTCCTCCAGGTAAACAGAGAAAGCCTGTGGAATAAAAAAGGGAGAAAGGACTATTTTTTTGTTAAATACCCCAGGTTGATATTGTTTATTATGTCTAGCTCATGTGTTTTGAAGGTATCTGAAGAAACTAATAAATGGGGTGACAAGAAGGACTTTGCTACACCTCAGCCGTGGGGAGGCTGGCGCAAAACCAGGTGCAGACAGCATGAAGGCTGCAAACACGTGAAGGCCACGTCCCACCATGTCGGTCATTGAGGCAGCAGGCCGCTTGTTGCCACCAACATGGCACTACCAGGGCAGAGAGCCCTTCCACGTGAGGGAATTAACCACTGCTGTAACGAAGATGAAAGATAGCCCTGATTAACACACCATTAAACAAACGTTTAACATCATCATTGAAGACGGAGCCTGATTAATAGGTCAAGAAGGGCTAATTACACTTTGTTGTGAGGAAGGGGGTGGGGGTGCATGCCTGCTTGTGAGAGATGCACCAGGAACCACCAGGCCCTTAAATTAGTTCAATAACATGAAATTTGTTGTACTCTGTGAGCTCGGCCCAAGTTAAATGTCACCATTCAGATCATCTGCAGAGAGCAGCTGGATGTGCATGGAGCACGTTGGCTGCCATCTCCTCCTGGGCCTCCACCTCCTGTGCTGGGACCCCCTCATCTTCTGCTGCTTTTTCCTCCAGTACAGAAGAAAACCCAGAAAAACGATGCATTGGCTCCGTTTTTCTTTGGAAACCACTCAGAGGCACATTGCCTCACCACTGACCATAAAAGTGCTTTTCAGCTATGGTGGAAAACATTGTTTCTGACTGGAATAGGTATTTCCCAGCTGGCTGTTGCTGGTGGCAGCACTGTGAAGTGGGAAGGCATTTTGTGATGTTCCACGATAGAGCAGCCAGGGAGGAGAAATGTGATTAATAACACAAAGATGATACAAAACACTGTAAATAGCCAGGTTCTCATCCACTGCTAGGGCAGAATTAACTCGGCAGGAGAGCAAGGGCCTGATTTCGCTCAGCTCGGTGCCAGTTGCTCCACACAAGCTGTATTTGGCACCTACTCCAGCAGCTCTCCTTAAACTGGAGGCCACAGAAAGTCAGCAGATGACAATCACCATGTTCAGGCCTCTGAGCCATCCTACCAGAGCCGAGATGTCTGGGGAGGTGAAATACCCAAGTCATCTGTGATGGCTTCACACTCATGACCTGCCTGCTGGTGATCTGCATGGGGACGCAGTGTCCTCAAGCAGAGGAGCCAAGAGCCCTGCTGGGATTCATTCTGAGACTTCCTCGCCTGCCTGGAGCTGACTCTCCCACCCACGTTACAGACTCATAGAGCACAAAACACATATTAACTTCTGGCTTAACACCCCCTGCCTGTGATTTAAGAACATTTTAATCCCCAAGGTGGGACCTTTCCAGTTTACTGGTCTCATTACTAATAAAAGTACAATAAATACACAACCAAACCCAAATTTTCTTCTCTGTATTTTGGTTATTTAAATCTACCAGTCAACACCATTTTGAGACTCATTATAATGTGTGCAAAGATTTCCCTCCCCCTGTCCCACCAAAAAAAAAAAAAATTAGTTATCTGGTATAATTTTATGATAGAATATTTTTATAAAATCATTTGTACTAATTTAAGCATTTATCATTATATGCAAAAAGATTTCTTGATGAGAATATTATAGACGGTGCATGTTTTTGACATTAGCATTTTATTTGGATGACTAATCTTGCAGATGTGAAATTTTAATGAATTATTCATGAAAAATCTCTCCTCTGAAATTTCAGTTTGCTGCTAATGCTAGTTATTAAACATTTTATTTTTCTTTATAAAACTTGATGAAGAAAATAAATGTGTGCTTACTTGAAAGAAAAGAAGGTGGGGTTTTTTTCCTTTAAAGTTTGTCTCAGGTGACAGCTTCACTTGGGACTTTGTTCATCACGGGTTTGATCCTGCAACCCCCTTTTTGCATATGCACAATGCGTGTCCAGCCCTTGCTGTGGAAGGCAGCAGTGCAGCTCCCATCAGGGCACAGCATATGGGAGGTTTTGCAGGATGAGGCCCCAAATCCCCTTTCTCCATGCTCTCATTCCCCTTTGAAGCAGAGTCCAATGAGCAAGCAAAGACCCTCAGCTCCCCGTGACCCTAATGGTTAAATCTGATGGAATTTCTTGGAGGAACTCATTGAACAACAGCATCTTCCTGGCTTCCAGTGCTCACACCTCGAATGACCAGACTGGCCACAAAGCCACCACTAAAATATCCTGCAATTGGATGTAGCTGGGGGAGGCCCAAGGAAGGCGAGGAGACCGTCCACAAATGTGCTGGGACATGGGTGAGATGCAAGCAGCTGCTCAACAGGGGATGCGACACAGGACTCGGTGTGGGCAGAGGGAACAAAACAAAAACTTAGGACATGGCAACTTGCATTACCAGTGTGAACAACCAGCATTTTTATTGCATTTGAGAATGCTATAATGTCAGTAATTAGTACTGACTACACAACATTTTTTATTGTCTGTATCAACAGACATGGAATGATGGAATTACAGTTGATGTAAGGAATGAGTTTCTTTTATGCCTTATCGAAAAAAAAAAAAAAATCTTGTTACTGGCAGCACATACACACAAAGCACCATGCTAACAGTCTGGACTGTACCATTTTCATCAAGGCTTATGGGTAGAAGATACTTTTGTTACCTGTTCTGGGCCCATTAAAATGCAGTCGTTAACTGCAAATTCAGCTCGCAAGACTGGAATACTAAATGACTTCTGAAACATCTAAAAACTCACTCTGAGTTCATTAACCAAAGGTACCAAAGGATTTCAAAAAGAGTTTAAACACTTTTTTTTTTTTCTTTTTTTTTTCCCCCATGCTATAATGAACGTGAGATTACTGGCAATCTGAAAACTACAATAGTTCAAAATTATTTTTAAAAACTTTATATATATATATATTTATGTACGTATATATAGAAAACATCTAATGATCTGCAACATTTGTAGAACCAGAATCCCTGCGCCGGTCTCTTTCTGAAGC